>CAIGQW010000302.1:3808913-3825994 GCA_903798125.1 Danio choprae | reverse complement strand
GTCAATTCATTAAGTAGCAGCACCATTGCCACATATATTTCAGTCCAGTAATCTGAGCTATATTCACTGTATTCAGAACTTCTAATCCAATTAAACCAGAAATATTTTCATATTATTTCTGTGCACACAAGTTCATCAGTAGCGTCTGTGGTTCTACAAAGAATTTAACATAGTTGCAAGTGGTCTTTCCATTTGACAAAAGGATTATTTAAAGTTGAAAAGGGTTCTTTAGATTTTTTTAAATTTGCTGCACACTAAAAAAATAAAGAAGTCAAAAACAAAACCAATTGAAAGGTTCTTTATGGTACCAAAAATGATTCTTCTAAGTGGCAGGGCCCAAAATTTATATTTTGCCAATGGCTGTTGAATTTACTTGCCATGATTTTTTTTAATGAAACTGTATGTGCCTTACTTCAATAGAAAAAAAGAGCAAATAGAAAAAAACAACAACATATAATTGCAATTATTATTAATAGTAATTCTAGTAGTACTACTAGAAGATTTTTTTATGGAGTTAACAAAGATTCGGCGGTGGAACCACACCTCACTTTGTCTCCTTAACCAATCACCTACTTCCTAAAACTTATTTAAGGCAGACCAGCCCTCTAGCACTGTTCTTCTCATTCTTTCGAACCCACCCTGGCTCCCTCTATTTCCTCACTTCCCATTCACAATCTTATAACCCTCTCTTCACTCCTAGGTTGAATCAGGGGGTCCAATCACTCTACAAAAATATTACAGAGAGGGTTCCCCCACTCTGAGTCTCTGGGCATCATCGCAGGATGCCAGATCAACCTACCTACCTGTTCACTGTTTATCCTCTTACTTCCCTTCCCCTTCATCCCACTGTTCTCTTACCATCCCCTTCATCACTACATTCCTACAATACAGTCTAGCTCAAAGTGTGGCGTGGTCCATGCTGGTGAACTTTACTTTTAAATGTTAAATCATAAAGTTTTTATTTTGTTGGAAAACAACAAGGATAATTGTTGTGGTTCCTTATCGTTGAAAACAGATTTATACACATGCTAGACAAGCCTGGATTTATATATTATAGTTCTATGCTAAAATGTACTGTGTTCTCAGGCACTGTTGAAGTTCATTTTTTAAAATCCCAATTAAATAGCATTAAATACTTTTGCTCAATGGAAGCAAAAACTTCTTTCAAGTGTTGTTTTTTTAAAACACTTTTATTTAAGGTCAGCATGAAAAAAAAAACTATCTTGAACAAATCCCTCTGTACAACCCTGCAGATATGAATAGGGAAGAAAGGTAATGCCTTGTTTCTCTAAGTGCAACTTTAATAGTTAAGTTCAACCAAAATTGAAATTTTGCCCTTGTCCTTCTGAAGCACATTAAAGATGATTTTTTGCCTGAAAGCATGGTCCTTAGTGATTCATAAAATCCAAGTTAACCCTTTAATTTTCTAAATAATGTTCATAAATTAGTTGTTTTGATTTACAAGCATGCATATATCTTAGATGGCCCAAAGACTAAGTAAATTAACAGCTAATTTTCTTTTTTGGGCAAACTACTACTACTAACTGGAGATTTCATAGAACTCTACAAACAGAAACTGATCATTAAAAGCTGTAAAGTATGTTCTTGAAGTTTTCTTTCCGCTACACTCTAAAAGAACACATTACAAGACCCAAAATAAATTGCAAATGTGACCAGTGTTTAAAAATCAATGTGTTTTTATCCTCTAATGTCTTTTCTTAAATGAATCAGGATGAATGACAACACCCGCGATGCGATTCCAGTCAGTTTAGATCAACACAACTAGCACATGCAGTCTGGCATATCAAAGCGACCAGAGGAAGTGAGCCGATGCAATGGCCTAAAAAATAGGCAAGCATGTTGCCCCCTCCTCTCTGTCACCATCCATATCACGGTGGACAAATTGTCCTGATCTCCCTTTCAC
Source organism: Danio choprae (assembly GCA_903798125.1). Classification (NCBI taxonomy): domain Eukaryota; kingdom Metazoa; phylum Chordata; class Actinopteri; order Cypriniformes; family Danionidae; genus Danio; species Danio choprae. The sequence goes on along the minus strand of CAIGQW010000302.1, from coordinate 3,824,070 downwards.
ACATGCCTCCTCCACATCTAAATATTCATCCATCACTTTCCCTAAGTCCAGTATCACCCTCCTTAAAAGCCTGTGGGGAAACCTGAGCGGCGCGGCTCCACCCAATCAAAACAATCGGCCAGTGAGAGGTGGGGGTTATCGAGGGCCCGGTGATCTGTGGCTAGAGCTACGAGCTGCCGGCGGGACGCAGGCTCCATTTAATTAGGCCTGCTGCTTCCCTCTGGTGTGAAAGACTCTCAGACCACTTTGATTCGCCATTGCTCGCCCAGCAGGAAGTGCCTGGTGATAATTGACACAGGATTTCCTTGTTAACCAGCCACAGACTGTCTGGATTAAAGTGACAGAGATCTCCAGAAGAAAGTGGGGAGTTGATAAAGGAGGGGTTGGAGAGATGGAGGTGCTGGTTGAAGGTTGGGGAAACGGTGAGAGGGGGGCTGCTATTTACAGCTCTTGAGGAACCAGAGAGGAAATCGCAATAACAGACGGGTGTGTGGGTCCCGGCGTGAGTTGTAGCTCCTACTTATCTTGGCCATTTCAGCTTGGCTGATCAAAGATTGGCTCCCTCAGAATAACCTGGACCCTGGGTTGAGAACATGCTTCCACGCTTTGGGTTTTTTTGGCAAATTACCATCCCCTCCTTTCCCTGCCTCCCCCTCTACTGTGGTATTACTGTTTATGGAGGACTAGAGAGCTAATCTCTTTTCATTCAGACAATTATTCACATATCCTGAAACGAAAGCACATTTGCAAATGACGTAATTTTCACCTCTATGAACCAACTAGGTCATAAGCCCTGACAAAAGTATTATCATGCAGAGAGAGAGAGGGAGGATACAAACTCATTCGTCCGTGGACAAACATGAGGTTTCCACAGCACCTAATCCATATTATTTATTTCCACATTTTCACCTTGCTTATCCACACAGTTCACGTGCACATCCACACACACACTGACTCGCTGTGTGTTACCAAGTGTCCAGATTTAGGCTGGAATGGAAAACGAAATATCCAGCAAATCAGGGCACCGTAGTGTAAATATGGTGTTAAAGCATGGTGTTAGACAGACATTGAAGTCTTGTTAACATTGTTAATTGTAAAGAGAAATTCAGTTCACTTTGCTGATGAATGAAAAGCTGTGTCAAAAACACACATATGTATACATTTACAAATAGATACATATTTTTAAAAGAAGGTTTTACAAGCATCAATATTAAATGATTTCTAAAGGATCATGTGACACTAATGGCTTGTAAATTATGCATAAAATTCAGCTTTAAATAAGAGAATTGAATTGCATTTTAAAATATATTGAATAGTAAAGAGATATTTTAAAGCTTGAATAAATGACTGCACTGGTGAGAATATGACACTGTCAAAAGCATGACACTATTTTACCAATGGAAAACTTTTGAAAGGTAGTGTAAATGCACTGAGCATTCCTGTTATTTTAGACCTTATTTTCAACAGGCTTTACTTTCATTGGCAGCATGATGAATAATCATGGAATCCATCAGGAGGATGAGTATTTGACCCGTCTGACCTTTACTTTCTCCAGTTCCATCTGTCCAGAGGTCAACAACACCATGACAGAATAAAACAACTATAAAAAAATCTATATCTATCTTACACAAAATACTACAATAAATTTTTATTAGACCATTTAAGGGGCGTTGCGGTGGCACAGTGGGTAGCACAATCGCCTCACAGCAAGAAGGGCGCTGGTTTAAACCTCGGCTGGGTCAGGTGGCATTTCTATGTGGAGTTTGCATGTTCTCCCCGTGTACGCGTGGGTTTCCTCCAGGTGTTCCGGTTTCCCCCACAAGTCCAAAGACATGTGCTATAGGTGAATTGGGTAAGCTAAATTGTCCGTAGTATATGAGTGTGTATGGATGTTCCCCAGTGATGGGTTGCAGCTGGAAGGGCATCCGCTGTGTAAAACATATGCTGGATAAGTTGGCGGCTCATTCCGCTGTGGCGACCCCAGATTAATAAAGGGACTAAGCCAAAAAAAAATGAATGAATGAATACACCACTTAACTGCTTTAGCATAAACTAATGCTAATGCGGCATCACTGTGTTTAGATTGTTTTTACCCAAATAAACTAAGATCATTTTCAGCCGAAGATGAAGATATCATAATTGGATATCAAAAATTCTTTGAAAGGTTTTTGAAACCAACATACACTAAAAATGCTAAAAATTCTGGGTAATCATAACCCAGTGTTGAGTCAAATAAGAACAAACAACATTGGGTTATTTTTTTCAATACAATTTTAATGACAATTTTTAACCCAATGTTTGGGTTTGTCCATATTTGACCCAATGTTGGGTTACAGTGTATTGTACTGTACTGTACTATACTGTACTTTACTGTATATCTGGGCCAAAGACAAAAAAAAAAGATTTTTACTGATTTAAAATATATCTACAAAATATCTATAAAATATATCTACAAAATATCTATAAAATATATCTACAAAAAATAATAATAATACAATTAATAATAATACAATAATACAAATATATACATTTATAACATAAGAATTTCACCCCCATTCTGATATTATAATTTCACAAAAGTTATTTGAAATATAATTTTATGCAGGAACCAAAACTTCTTTATTATTAACATTTTAAAAACATGTCAAGATTAAAACCATTTCTTATTTTTATTTAAGTGTAGTGCTCCTCTTTTACAGGCCAGAGAAACTTTGCACTGCTGTTGTGAGACTGTTATCAGTGCTCATGTCGGCAGGAACTGCATCTAAACCCTGCTGTAAGACTTCAATATGTGAGTATTAACACGCTTCAGGGTGCTTGACTTCTGTATCCGGAATTGCTTTCTAGCAGAGAGTGAGAAAGGCGAGACAGAGGGTTAGAGATTTGCTGTTCTCTCAGACCAAAGTAAATATGATAGGCAGGAAAAGCAATCATATAACCAACATATGCTCCCCTATCGAGAAAACACAGGAGTCTAGATTAAGATTTTGTCATGAGTGAAATCATTGCTGTTTAATTGAATCGTGCTACAGATAAACTCCTTGGTCGAGCCCTCTCCTGATGGCTTGGTCGTGATAAACAACTTCAATCACAGTGCTATAGAGTCACACACTGCCTCTCTTGACTTTTCCACTGATCTTTATTCTGTGAAACTAGAGGAGATTTTCTGTGTGTGTGTGTGTGTGTGTGTGTGTGTGTGTGTGTGTGTGTGTGTGTGTGTGTGTGTGTGTGTGTGTGTGTGTGTGTGTGTGTGTGTGTGTGTGTGTGTGTGTGTGTGTGTGTGTGTGTGTGTGTGTGTGTGTGTCTTGTATTCCTTATATTGTGGGGACATGTGGCTATGGCACAACCAGTAAATTATGATCATGTGGAGACATTTTGTTGGGTCCCTTTGAAGAAAAAAGCTTATCAATTATACAGAATTAAGTATTTTGAAAATGCGTGTGGGTTGGGTTTAGGGGTACAAACTGTACAGTATAAAAAAGATCACGTCTATCTTTAAGTCCCCATAAAAATAGTTCTACAAGTATGTGTGATGTTTGTGGTGTGTGTGTGTGTGTGTGTGTGTATGCGTGTGTGTGTGTGTGTGTGTGTGTGTGTGTGTGTGTGTGTGTGTGTGCGCGTGTGTGAGTGTGTGTGAGCTAAGGTGAGTGCCAAAGGAATGAACTAATTTAAATCCTTTTAATAATTTCTTCATCGTATTTCATTCATAGATGTTGCAATATGAAGATTAACCACATAAGTCAATACACAGCAATCAAACAAATACACAAAGTCATACTAATCATTAAATGGACAAATTAGACAGACTTCACATAGTCATTCATTCCTGTCTATTTATTGACTAGTCTATTTTTGGACTATTGTTAGATGTCTATTTCATTTTCACTGACAGTGCAAACTTAGCGTTGTTTTAGCCAAGACGTCTGTTTGGACGCCTATTAGATAAAATTGCTTGGTGGGACCAGTTTATGGAATTATTTGAGACAAATATGCACAGGAAAAACTTTCCCAACATGGAAAGAACCTATATGAGAATATATGCGCATATATGAAACCTATATGCAGTATATATGCACATATATGATAATATATACGCTGCATATATGCATATACAGTATATGCCACATACAGGCAAAATTGAAGTGCATATATGTGCATATACAGGCCATATAGGTCTCCTGTATTGCTTCTTTTTTTTATCCACATATAAGCCCTATATGTACATACAAGATGTGTCTCCTATATAGCCTATATCATACATGATGCCTAGCTCATATTTTCTATTATCAAGGCAATAACTAAGAACTAAAAAAACATGCAAAAAAACGTATGTATGTGCGAACACTTGAAATTGGTATCACATGGTATCACGCCAGGGAGGGGTTACAGGAGGGAGGAGCCAGGAAGGGAGCTGGAGCAGGAGCCAGAAGACCCAGGACACAGCCAGGAGGACAGCCCAGGGTGGAGTCAATGGAGGGAGGAGCCATGGAGGATATGTGGTCACCGACTCCAGGGGACCGCCCGAGGGAGACGCTGCTGATGGAGGTGGAGCCCAAGAAGGAGACATCTTCCGGATGCCGAAACTGGTTGGCAGGCCCACAGCGAAGCTTGCCCACCTGGAGCTTGAGGGTGAGCAGATCCATTCCTCGCCAGTGTCCACTCCACATATGCGGCGAAATTGCCTTGAGGACCATCTTTGGACGAGCGTGCTCTGCAGGTGGCATTCAGGCTCGCATGGTAGAACCCGCAGAGCACCTCATCCGGATAGCTGGTGTTGATGTTAGCCAGTAGCAAAAAAAAAGTCTGGTATGGTCCTCAAGGCTTCTCTCCCCCTGCTCCAGCAGGAAGAGAAGGAATTCAGGGCGGCAGGTGGGGTCCATGGGGAGACACCAAGAGAGGGAAAAAAAACACTAAGGGGCAAAACAGACTAAAAATAAAACGGGGGAAAACACACGCTGCACTTTACAGTTTGGGTCTGGTATTCTGTCACAACTCAGCTCGCTTCACAGGAATTATCAAAATACGGATATTTATTACAAACTAAACACTCACACAAGAAACACAGGAATCACACGTTGGAACACACATCGATGACGTTCAATACCGGATGTAACGCCTGGCTGGCGGAAGAGGACAGAACGAGACTGAGAATGAAGTACATTACAAAACGGGTTTATTGAACACTTACGGGGAACAGATATAGGATGCGGGAAGACAGGACGACACAGGAACAGAACCACACAAATCAAAATACCAGACAACAATGGACACAGACGAAAGGGTATAAATAGATAGGGGATGATTAGACTAATCACACACAAGGGATGAACACAGGTGGAACAGATTGACACTGATGGTGGCGGGAAAGACAGTACAAAGAAACCACATGACGAAAACAAAGGAGGACACGGACGAACACTGACACCGGATGCTGGACTGAACAAAACACAGGACTTAAATACACAGCACATAATAGAACTAATTGGACACAGGGGTGAAACACAGGTGGAAGCACTGAACATTGACAAACGGTGGGAAACTAGAACAAAGGGATCACATGACATAAATGCACATGGTATGGGAAAACACAGAAAGCACATGGAGCATAGCACATGCGGAAAACACATGACACAAAACACAGAAGCCTGACAGTACATAAGTATTTACAGCCTTTGCTCAATACTTTGTTGATGCACCTTTGGCAGCAATTACAGCCTCAAGTCTTTTTTAATATGATGCCACAAGCTTGGCAGACCTGTCTTTGGGAATTTTTGCCCATTCCTCATTGCAGTACCTCTCTAGCTCTATCAGGTTGGATGGGAAGCGACTGTTTACAGCTGTTAACATTTCCAGATCTCTCCAGAGATGTTCAATAGGATTTAGGTCTGTGCTCTGTGCTTTGGGTCATTGTCCAGGTCTGTGCAGTGTGCTTTGGGTCATTGTCCTGCTAGAAGATGAACCGTCACCCCAGTCTGAGGTCAAGAGCACTCTGAAGCAGGTTTTCATTGAGGCTGTCTCTGTACATTGCTGCATTCATCTTTCCCTCTATCCTGAATTGTCTTCCAGTTCCTGCTGCTGAAAAACATCCCCACAGCATGTTGCCACCACCATGCTTCACATTAGGGATGGCATTAGCCTGGTGATGAGCGGTGCCTGGTTTTCTCCAAACATAACACCGGGCATTCACTCCAAAGAGACTAGAAAATTTTCCTTCTTATGGTCTGAGAGTCCTTCAGATGCCTTTTGGCAAATTCCAGGCTCGCTGCTATGTGCCCTTTACTAAGGAGTGGCTTCCGTCTGGCCACTCTACCATACAGGCCTGATTGGTGGATTGCTGCACAGATGGTTGTCCTTCTGTAAGGTTCTCCTCTCTCCACAGAAGAATGCTGGAGCTCAGACAGAGTGACAATCGGGTTATTGGTCACCTCCCTGACTAAGGCCTTTAACCCCGATCACTCAGCTTAGATGGCCAGCTCTAGGAAGAGTCCTGGTGGTTCCAAACATCTTCCACTTGCGGATGATGAAGGCTACTGTGCTCATTGGAATTTTCAGAGCAGCAGAAATTTTTCTGTAACCTTCCCCAGCCTTATGCCTCGAGACAATCCTGTCTCGAAGGTCTACAGACAATTCCTTTGTCTTCATGCTTGGTTTGTGCTTTGACATGCACTGTCAACCCTGGGACCTTATATAGACAGGTGTATGCCTTTTTAAACCAGGTCCAATCAACTGAATTTACCACAGGTGAACTATAATTAAGTTGCTGAAACATCTCAAGAATGATCAGTGGAAAAAGAATGTACCTGAGCTTAATTTAGAGCTTCACGGCAAAAGCTGTGAATACTTATGTACATGTGATTTTTCAGGTTTATTCATTCATTCATATTCTTTTTCGGCTTAGTCCCTTTATTAATCTGGGGTCGCCACAGCGGAATGAACCGCCAACTTATGCAGCATATGTTTTACGCAGCGGATGCCCTTCCATCACTGGGAAATATTTTTCAGGTTTTTTTATTTTTAATAAATTTGTAACAATTTTAAAAAAATGTTCACATTGTCATTATGGGGTATTGTGTGTAGAATTGTGTGGGAATAGATGAATTTAATCAATAAAATGAGATAAATAAATCAATAAAAAAATGTAAACAAAAAAATGTGGAAAAAGTGAAGCGCTATGAATACTTTCCAGATGCACTGTATGTACATAACATATATGTACATATAATACAGGTAAATCAGAATCAGAATCAGAATCAGAATCAGAAAGAGCTTTATTGCCAGGTATGTTCACACATACGAGGAATTTGCTTTCGTGACAGAAGCTTCTACAGTGCAACAGAATGACAGAGACAGGACAAAAAACAGATAATAAATATATTTTAAAAACAGAAGTAAGAAGTGAATGCAGATATGCAGGTTGACAAGTGTATGTACAGGTATATTACTATATACAGCATTATATGTGCAGCTATTATGTGCAAACTGGCATGGAAGTATGTTCTAAATAAGTGTATGTGTGTATAAAGTGTATAGCAAGTAGTGACGTTGTCACAATACTATCATAAAGTGTTCATAAGATGGATTGCCTGAGGGAAGAAACTGTTTCTGTGTCGGGCTGTTCTGGTGCACAGTGCTCTGTAGCGTCGACCAGAAGGTAAAAGTTCAAAGAGGCAGTGTGCTGGGTGTGAGGGGTCCAGAGTGATTTTGGCAGCCCTTCTGCTCGCTCTGGATAAGTACAGTTCTTGGAGAGTAGGGAGGGTTGTACCAGTGATTTGCTCAGCAGTCCGAACTATTCGACGTAGTCTTCGGAGGTCTGATTGGGTAGCTGAGCTAAACCAGACAGTTATTGAAGTGCAGAGGACTGATTCAATGATGGAAGTGTAGAACTGTTTCAGCAGCTCCTCTGGAAGGTTGAACTTCCTCAGCTGACGAAGGAAGTACAGCCTTTGTTGAGCTTTTTTGACAATGGAGTCAATGTGAGTGTCCCACTTCAGGTCCTGAGAGATGGTGGTGCCCAGGAACCTGAATGACTCCACTGCTGCCACAATGCTGTCCATGATGCTCAGTGGGGGGAGAGCAGGGGGGTTTCTCCTGAAGTCCACTATCATCTCCACTGTTTTGAGCGTGTTCAGCTCCAGGTTGTTGTGACTGCACCAGACAGCCAGCTCCTTAACCTCCTGTCTGTAAGCAGACTCATTACCGTTCTGAATGAGGCCGATAAGTGTGGTGTCGTCTGCAAACTTCAGGAGCTTGACAGAGGGGTCCTTTGAAGTGCAGTCATTCGTGTACAGGGAGAAGAGCAGAGGGGAGAGGACACACCCCTGGGGGGCGCCAGTGCTGATTGTGCGGATACTGGATGAGAATTTGCCCAGCTTTACCAGCTGCTGCCTGTCCGTTAGGAAGCTGTTGATCCACTGACAGACAGAGGTGGGCACGGAGAGCTGAGTTAATTTGGGCAGGAGAAGTTTTGGGACGATAGTGTTAAAAGCCGAGCTGAAGTCAACAAACAAGATCCTCACATAGGTCCCTGGTCTGTCTAGGTGTTGCAGAACATAATGCAGTCCCATATTGACTGCATCATCCACAGACCTGTTTGCTCTGTAGGCAAACTGAAGAGAATCCAGTGAGGGTTTAGTGATGTTCTTCAGGTGGGCCAGCACCAGTTTTTCAAAAGACTTCATGACCACAGATGTTAGCGCCACCGGTCTGTAGTCATTTAGTCCTGTAAGTTTTGGTTTCTTTGGAATGGGTATGATGGTGGAACGTTTGAAGCAGGAGGGCACTTCACACAGCTCCAGTGATCTGTTGAAGATCAGGGTGAAGATGGGGGCCAGTTGGTCAGCACAGGATTTTAGACAGGCTGGTGTTACAAGATCTGGGCCTGGTGCTTTTTTCCTCTTCTGTTTCCGGAAAACCTGGCGCACATCATCTTCACTAAACTGAAGTGCAGGTGTGGGGGAGATGGGGGGTGGATGAGGTGTTGATGGTGGTGTGAAGAGCAGTTCAGAGTGGGTGTGGGGTGTTTTCTCAAACCTGCAGTAAAACTCATTCAGGTCGTTAGCAAGTCGTTTGTTGTCTACAGTGCTGGGGGATGGTGTCTTATAGTTTGTGATATTTTTCAAACTTTTCCACACGGATGCTGAGTCGCTGGAAGAAAACTGACTCCTTAGTTTCTCAGAATAGTTCCTTTTTGCCACTCTGATCTCCTTTTCCAGTGTGTATTTGGCCTGCTTATACAAGGCCCTCTCCCCGTTTCTGTAAGCAACCTCTTTAGCCTGACGTAGCTGTCTGAGTTTTACAGTGAACCATGGTTTGTCATTGTTGTATGTGAGTTGAGTCCTGGTGGGAATGCACATGTCTTCACAGAAACTGATATAAGATGTTACAGTCTCTGTGAGCTCATCCAGATCGTTTGTAGCAGCTTCAAAAACACTCCAGTCAGTGAGGTCGAAACAGGCTTGTAGATCCCGCTCTGTTTCATTAGTCCATCTTTTCACAGATCTTAATACAGGTTTGGCTGTTTTCAGTTTCTGCCTGTAGGTCGGTATGAGATGAACCAAACAATGATCAGAGTGCCCCAAAGCCGCTCGTTGGACAGAGCGGTATGCATCCTTTATTGTGGTATAGCAATGATCCAATATGTTACTGTCTCTTGTGTGACATGTAACATGTTGTCTATATTTTGACAGTTCACGGGATAGTTTTGCTTTGTTAAAATCCCCGAGAATGATTAAAACAGAGTCCGGGTGTTGTTGCTCCATCGCCGAGATCTGATCAGCTAGTTTCTGTATCGCCAGGCACGCGTGCGCGTGCGGAGGAATGTAAACACTGATGAGGATGAACGAGCAGAACTCACGCGGTGAGTAGAAAGGCTTACAGTTAATAAACAGTGCTTCTAGGTCGGGACAGCACATCTTCTTTAAAACTGTTACATCTGTACACCACCTTTCATTGATGTAAAAGCATGTCCCACCACCGCGCGATTTTCCCGTTGATTCTCTGTCGCGATCCGCTCTGAACAGCTGATAGCCCGGTAGATGAAGCGCGTTGTCCGGTATGGCGTCATTCAGCCAGGTTTCCGTGAAACACAGAGCAGCAGAATGCAAAAAATCCCTGTTTGTCTGAGAGAGCAGAATGAGTTCGTCTATTTTGTTGGGTAGAGAGCGGAGATTCGCCAGATGGATGCTAGGCAACGCGGTTCGAAATCCACGCTGTCTGAGTTTCACAAGCGCGCCTGCACGCTTCCCCCGTCTGCGCGTCCGAAAGCGTTTGTAAGCGAAAGCTCCGCCGACTACTATGTCCAGCAAAACATCACATAAGTCTATATCTGGAAAGATATTTGGTGGAGTATGCGTCCGAATGTCCAACAATTCGTCTCTGGTGAAACTAATTGTAGGAATGTGACTAAAAACAGGACAAACTAACGAAAACACAATAACAACTGCGCAGCATGACACGGAGGCGGCCATCGTCGTCGGCGCCATCTCAAAAAAAAAAAAAAAAAAAAAAAAAAAAAATGGCCAATTTTATATATATTACATATATTAAAAGCATATATCAAAACTTATATTAAAACATATATGTTTATATGTTCTTTCTATGTGGGTCCTTGGGTGGTCAAAATTTACAAGAAAAGTGTTGCCTAAATTCTTGGTACTTTTTCATGAAGTACTTATATCTACAATACATTTAGACTGTAAAAAGAATTACATTAAAAACTTTAACCTTGTGGCATTCAACAAAATTGCAGAATAAAGGTTTGAGTAGCCATGTGATGACAGAGCCAGAATGTCCTGCTCTGAAGCAGGAACTATATTTCTGTCAAACGGTGTTCCTATAACTAAAACTAAACTCACTAAAAAGCAGATACTTCCACAAATAGCTCTAGTGTTTGGTTTCAGTTTCATTTACAGTAAGCCTCGGTTTGTTTTTGTTTTTTGTTTTTTTTATTCTTGTGATGCATTCAAAATCACACTGTAGGTCCTGCATTTAAAAATGTACTTCATTTTGGACTATTTGTTGTTTTTAATGTATTGGTAATAACGGAAACTGCTGCCAAGAAATTGTAGCATTCAAGGCCCAGAATGACAAGGTAGATTACATAATATAAGTAATATAATACATTTTCTATCTCTGCCACCTTGACAACTTTAAACTAAATTCTTGTGAACTGACCAAAAAGCCTCTGACAGTGTCTGAGCGGTGACAATGGTGTAGAATACACCAAAACAAACTATCGGCATCAGTGAAAATTTGAGAAATTAGTAAGCAGTGTCATTATGGATCCTGATTCAGAAGTGTTGATTATGATTGACTATGAATCCTTTGACACTTGCAATTTGAGAAAAAAGCACTTTTATCCAGTTCAAAGCCTGACAAACTCTGTATCACAAAGGCAAACTTCAAATATGTGTACAAGTAGCCATCTGACTAAACCGGCAAAAGGGACGGAGTCTTGAGTGGAGATTGTTGGGTTAGTATTTTGAGTGCATGCCAGAATCAAATGATTGCTTAGGCTCTTTATCAGTGCGCCACCACGCAGAGGGTGGGTAAATTTCTGGGCGTTGTGAACCATACCTTGTGATCCAGTCACTACACATTCCCCTAATCTGACCACTTCAGCTTTCCACTCATTGTTCTTCTGTATGGAGCCGTGCTCTAGGATCCATCTGTGCTGTTGGCTTGCTTGACTGAGATAAAGTAGTCCAAGGCCTCCTAAGAGAGTTCAGTACTGAACACAGGCACTAGGATTCAATAAAGTTCCTGTGGAAGATATCTGAAAGAAAAAAGTCTTTTATGTTTCATTGTTCCTTGTTGCAACTATTAAGACTTTTTTGTAGATTATGGTCCTTTAAATTGTTGTACTGTTCCTGTATTATTTGTGCTCTCAATCATTTGGCTTTGAATGCTTCTGGGCTGCTTTTCCCTACAGCATTGTTAGACTAAGTAGTTTGTAGAGACCATCAGTGCCAATGATTCTATGATCTACTTGGCTTACATTTGGGGAATGCAGCCCTGAATCATCTCAAAATAAATAGTTACGTTAGTGTGGCTACATAAAAATACTCACACTCTTTGGACACTTTATTAGGTACGCCTCTCCACCCATTCAATAATGCAAATCAGCCAATCACATGGCGGCAGCTTAGGATGATTTGTTGAAGTTGTTGAACTGAGCATCAGAAAGGGGAAGATAGGCGATTAGCTGACTTTAAATGAGGCATAATTGTTGGTGCCAGATGGGCTGGCCTGAGTATTTCAGAAACTGCTGATATACTGGGAGTTTTACCCTATACCTCCTCTAGGGTTTACAGTGAACAGTTTGAAAAAGAGAAAACATCAAGTGAGTGGCAGTTCTGTGAGTGAAAATGCCTTGTTGATGGCAGTAGAAAATGGCCAGACTGGTTTGAGCTGATAGAAAGTCAGTAGCTGCTTTTCTCCCATATATCCCCAAAAAAGTTTCCACATTCGTATAAGGTGGTTTTCAGGTAAAAAAAAAAAAAAGTATAAAAAAAGGATATTTCCCAGTTACAGGTCACCTGGTGTACATAAAAGTCAAATGATCTTGATCATAATAATTATTTAAGATAAGGCTATGCTAGAAAGTGGCTCCTTTTGGCAAAATCCAGCAGGCACTATAAGAGACCCTACTGCATTGCACAAATAAAAAAAGGTTGAAATAATCTTTTTTTTTAAAAACAGCAACAACAAATAGGTGTCTGCTCAAACATATAAATTGCTTGCAATCAATGCCTGTTTACTTTACCTATGCCTCCTTTATTAAAATATATGTCTGTGATATACTTAAACCAACCAATATCCATCATCATTATTTTTGAATGACTTATATATAAAAATGATACCGACAATATATGATATACTAAATATACTAAACATATATATGTTTTAGCCACATAAAATTCATGGAAACACCGTTTAGCTATAGTTTTAGACCATACTCTATCTCACTGTATTTTGTGCAAATCTGTAATGGAAACCAGGTTAGTAACTTAGTAACCATTCATTATAACTGCAGAAGAGCATCTCTGAACAAACAACACATCAAACCTTGAAGCAGATAAGATAGCAGCATAAGAGCACATGGTGACACTCCTGTCAGCTTAAAAACAGCAAACTGAGGCTATAATTTCTGCTGGCTTAACAAAACCGGACAAAGTTGCCTCGTTTTATGAGTCTCGATTTCTGCCATGACAATTAGATAGTAGAGTTGGAATTTGGTGTAAACTTTTTTTTTTGGCAAAATGTGGAACTCTTATTACCAAATATTTTAATATTTCTGCATCTGTGCCACAAAGAAAGCAGTTCTGAAGGCAAACGGGGTCTGAACTAATACTAGCAAGATGTACCTAATAAAGTGGCCAGTGAGGGTATATATGCCAGAGGATATGTTGAGAATAGGTGACCCGAGGTCAGCAGCAGACTTTAGGACAAATGTCCAAGGAAAGGGAGGAAAAGGTCATGGCCTCTACCGTCCAGGACTCCTTAGCCTTCAGATTACCCCCAACGGCAGCCCCTGATAGAGTACCGAAAATCAGAGCCACCTGTGAGCCCGTATGAAACCTGAGCGAGAGGGCAGAGGTGCTTATTTGTTTTTGCTAAATTAATGGAGGCTAATTGATTCCATTACATCATTACAGAGGGGGTGGAAAAAGGGAACGTTTCCAATCAATCGTTGTAGGATGCCGAGGATGCCGAGGACACTTGATGAAGATCTGTACCGCTAATCAGAAACAGACATGCTTGTCCACACTTTGTGACCACGTGTCAAACTTTCTCTCTTCCTCTCTCTCTCTCGCTGTCATTCATTTAGCAGTATCTAAAAGAGTGCTCAGTGTCTGCATGGAATACTGGCTCAGTTTTCAATCTGTTTATTCAAGCTGGAGGGGGAATTAGCAAGAAACAGACAATGACATATCAATGACATATATATTTATATATCTGAAATCTGAATGGCATTAGCAATACATATATAAATATATACAGTGCTTAGCATAATTGAGTACACCCCATTTTGAAAATGAATATTTGTATCCATTTCTCAGTGTATATAGGCAATGTAGTTTGATGCATTTAAACAAATCAGATTTATTAAACAGATATATTTATTAAAATAATATTTTAGTCACCAAACATATTTAGAAATTGAAAGATAATACAATTAAATTCAAGCTAAACGATTATAAAACATTAATAGAATGTCCATTTTGCATACCAGGTATTTAATAATGCCCTCAAAGGTTTAGCATATTTTATAGAAAGATTTACTTGTTACAAATGATTTCAGAACCTTTAGAGAACATTCCAGTAGCATTCCCAAAATGTTTGAAACATTCAGTGAGAGATATTTCTTACATTTTGGGGAATGTAGCAATCTGTTATTGGGGAAAAAAAGTTAGTTTGGTAGATCTTGTATTGTGTGCAAGCTTGACTAGATATGACAAGGTATAATTTAGAGTGTGTCCACAGAATATGTATCAATATATTAATATATACAGTTGAACTTTAAAAAAATTGTTTTAGATTTTTTTAGATTATAAAAGGTTTTAACGCATTTTTACACATAAGTTTTATTACTAACTTCCGATCATTATTTTTATCTTTGCTGTGATGAAAGTAATCTTTTACTAGCTATTTTGCAAGGTACTATAGTATTCAGCTTAAAGTGACATGTAAAGGCTTGACTAGTTTAATTGTGTTAACTAGGTAAGTTACATTAATATGGCAAGTCATTAGACAACAGTGGTTTGCTCGTTAGCCAATCGAAAAAAAAATAATTATTTCTTAAGGGGGCTAATAATATTGACCATAGCCGTTTTTTTTTTTATTCCGTCCAAACTAACAGAAATAAGACTTTCTCCAGAAGAAAAAAAAAAGAAATATTCTAATAATTTAATTGCTCAGTTAGACATCACTTGGGACATATCCGCATATTGCAATATATTTTCTGTATAGGATCATGCCATAATGAACTGTTAAAAGTCTATTTTTTGATTTCAGGAATAAATTAAATAAAATTTATTTTTTTTTAAATCAAAACAATCATTTTAAACTGGAATAATATATAATAAATAATGCAAACTTTAAAATTACTCAAATAAAAACTTTTGAATGACATTGTAAATATATTTGCAGTGCATAT
>CAIGQW010000302.1:3783642-3808813 GCA_903798125.1 Danio choprae | reverse complement strand
GTGTGTGTGTGTGTGTGTGTGTGTGTGTGTGTGTGTGTGTGTTTAATGAGCACTGAAGATGTGACACTTCAAACAGACTACAGCTCTGGAAGACCAGAAGCTTGTAGTGAGGCTCAGGTCCCTGATAAAGTGAATTAGTCTGTTTACTCTGACCCGAGTGGGTGCTGAAAGATGTGCAGTGTGTGTTGGATGTTAGACCAGTGACATTCTAGGCTACACTGGTGATTTAGATGACAGCTAAAGGAGGGGGCAACAAAAAGGCAAACGAGTTCATTATACTTTTCTGCACTTCCCCATCACTCCCTCAGGAGCGGCCGAGGAAGACATTGAAAAAATGCAAGAGCTCGGTCCTGTTCTTCAAAACCTATTAGCAGGGGCCCGAGGGTGAGAGGGCCATCTACTATCCTACCCCCACATCCTCGACCCCTCCAACAAAAAGGTCACCCTTCTTCTTCCACTACAGCTCAAACATTTGTATTCCTAACTTCTCCCCGAGCACAACTTTTATTTTTCCTCCGACTAACAAAAATGAGCAGGAGGGTGGAGGTTCGTAGGAAAAGAAGTGATTACAAATGCCTCCGTTCTAGTCTAATTGGATCAAGCTGACTCAGAGCATAATGAACAAGATGCTGTTTGTCATGCCGCGTGTAGACGAACAATTGAATTAGTTTCATGATGAAGAGTCACATACACCTCAGACCCTAAATTAAGCAGATGTTTGCATTAATTAAAGCTTTTCAGGCGTCGCCCTTAGCAGGGATCGCTAATTATTGCTTTCTGAATTATTTATCTACACTTTTCTGCAATTTGCGAAGTGAAAGTAATTCATTTTTATCAGTTGCATATGCTTTTCTTGGCATGCTGCAGATCTGCGGTTGTTGCTGCCTGGCGGAATCTATTAATTGTTGGGTTTTGATTAATTTAGCATGTCATTTAGGATGGTTGATAATGCAAGGATTGAGTCGACGTACTGTTCAGTATTAGCGTCATAGCATTGGACTGCACCCCAAATATTCTGGTTGGATTTGGTAATATACTTTATTTAACTTTCGATATTAACCCTGTTGCCTATATTGTACTCACACCATTCAAATATATATTGCATTTAAGAAAAAAAATGGATCATTCCATTTAAAGCAAGTATGTATTAAATCAATCAAAAGTCACAGTGAAGTCAGATAGTATTTTTTTAATTGTGTATTAAACTGATGAAAAGTAAAGACATTTATATCCAACTTTAACAGGAAATCAGGTTACTTTCTGGTGAATTCTTAAGCCTGAATCATAAACTTGTGTCATGATTTTTCCATCCGCTGGCAATTTCTAGGCTGTTGCAGTTTGTGTGGATATGATCCTGTGTAATCTCAGCAGTAAAGCTGTCTCAAGTCTAATGAACCTGTTGCTGTACTGCCCAACCAGCTTTATTACATGAACCAATTTTGTATGCGCAAAACCACACAGCCAATCAGAATCAGCCATCTCATTAAATCAATTCTCCCTCCTTACCAGCAAAATGACAAAAAAACAAAGCTAAATCCAAACATGCTAACCCGCTAGTAGCATGTTACACCAACAAAATCATGTATGAAATGCTTATTTTAACACTCCATGAATGTCAAAACATGTTGCCGTTCTTAATTGAAATGTAGTCCGCTAACTGAGGAAACACAGCTAGCCTCAGCCTCAGCATGTTTTATAGCGATGCTAGCAACACCTGCTTAATATTAGCAAACCCCCCTTACAGTATATTTTACATTCCATGCGTCACTCCGACTTTGATTTATCCAAGGGAGGTCAAGCACAGATAAGATGGCTTATTCGTACTCGTATAAACACGGAGTCATTGATTCTTCACATGCCGCCTTTGTCTTTGTTTTGAGGACATGCGAGGTGCTAAACAAAGCGTTAGCGGGATGTTCCCGCAGCCTAATGATTAACGAACGCTTTGTCATCTGTGAGTGATTCAGGTTCAGCGACTAAGCCATTTCATGTGTGTAAGATCTGCAGAGGCACGTTTCATAAAGCAACACCAGGCCGCGAGTCGAACAGCTGTGACAGCGGAAATGATTAGCCGGGACCGCTAGTGTCTTTCGCCCAGTTGTTTTCTGTCAGAAAGATACAGCAATTAAAAGCAGTTAATCATCAACCTTTCTGCAGGATAGATAGGGTTTTCTTCTCAATGTCAGCAATTCAACCTTTTTTCGCTCTGCTTTATTTTATTTATTTATTTATTTCATTCAGAGGGTCGTCGCCCATCCCCCGGTTCGTCAACCTCACCGTAACCCCAGGCTCCTGAACTCACTTGTACATTTTAGTCCTCGATAATAAACCAACATCTGCAGAACTTACAAGTGCTTTACCCGAGTTAATTGAGTAAATTGAAGCAAGCTGTGGCGCAGTGGTGATCTATGAGCCCCAGTCCAGAGCCCAGAAAGGAGACAACAGATTTACTGCGAAGACAGTGGGCGGCCTTTTGTTCGGGCGCTGGTTCATGGGAAGTTTGAGGTCAGGGCGGATTAAAATATCTAGAGGAACAAATGGAGTAATTTTGAGTGTAATATAAGGAACGCTGTGCCAGTTTCCACCAGCCGGCAGGTGTGATTTATTTGATTTTAAGCCCTTTTTTTAACCATCCCCCAATTTTCACCTTTCTGCTATTGAGAATTTATAGATAACAAGACGATTTGAGTATATTAACAGGTAACTTTGGTTATGGTTGACATGGCTGAAGGAAAGATAAAGCGCGGGGGAAACACAGCAGATGCATAACAGCAGTAAATAAATAGCAGCGGGGGATTGCCTCCACTGAGGGAATCAATCCAGCTATTTCCTCCTGTACTCGTGCCCCGGGGGCTCTACATGGTCAAGTAGTGTTCATCTAAAACCAAAGAGAAGTGTTGGAGAGGGAGAGAAAGAGGGAGGTTTATAATTCTCCACCATAGCCTGGTCTGATGTGGTCTAGCAGTGCAATGATTGCATTAAATTGAGCATGCAAATTTAGCATGTTAAAGAATAAGTAATATCTTTGTGTGGTGTGTGTCACATCTACAGGAGAGAAAAAAAAACATACTGACATAGTTATTTGGTGATTTTTCATAGATGAACAGATATGTGTGTGTATGCTGCTGATGTATTTGACAGCTTCAACCAAAGTAAATTCAATATACTATTTACTTAATTGACTTGTTAATTTTTGTTTATTTTTAGTATTTTTTAGTTATAATTTAGTATATTTTATTAATTTAATTGAACCAGTTTAAATTTATTTTAATACCTGTTAACTGCTTTTGGAGTAACAACTTTGAATTAGTAATGTATTGTAGTGTGCCTATGTCAAATCTACCTCAATACAAAGAAAGCATTTAATATGATAGCCGTATAATCTATTAATTTAACTTAATAAATCAGAGCAACACGTTCATTAACACATTAATGGAATTGGTTATTATTAATTACTTTAATAATACATTTGCAGGTTTTTATATTATATTATAATAATTTTATATTATGCATTAAATACACTATTATAACTAAACATGTCCACATACTTCTTTTCCCCCTTACATTTCAGACAGTTTATGCAGCTGCTAAATCAAATATGATTTATCTGAAGCAACAAATTAAAGACTTTAAAAAGAAAATACATCTCTAAAGGTTACGTTCTTGCCACATTATAACCAGAAGCAGCGGAATAAATATTCTGCACAAAATGTCAATATAACATACCATATTTGAAAGGTTTTACTACTTTAATAAGATTATAATATTAATGTTTATTTTTTTGCTCGAATGCTAAAAAGACTAAATAATTGGTAATTGGTAAAAATAATACCCTGCTATGATTTTTTTTTTTAAATAGCATAATAAAGCATTTGAATATACAATACGGTCTCAGACTTTTGGCATTTTACCATACAATATGAGATCCCACAGATATACATTTATAGAGTCATTTAACAAACACTTTTTAGGCAAATGCGCTTATAAATGATGAACTTCACAAGTAAATGAATTTAATGAAGCGTGATATCCTCACTTTAGGTCATTATGATCATTCTGATCAACCAGCTTCCATGCGTTTTCTATCCATTAAATTGGATAGTTCACCCAAAACTGAAAATGTTCTTACCTTCAGACAGTTGAAAAGTTTTAGGAAGATTTTAACTGTGGTCTTTGGTGAATGCTAAAATTCAAGTTAACAGTTGCCAACACATTAAGAGTTAGAAAAAAACACACAGTGTGCAGGCAAAACAAAATTAATACGTGTGGTTCCTGGTGATACATTGAGGTCTTAAAGATAATATTGTTGTAAATATTGTTAAATAACATCTATTTTGTTTCTCAAGTTGTCAATGTATTATCAGCAGCCATGGCTATTAATTTAATTTGCCTGTATATATTGTTTTTATTGAAATTTTAAAAATTCTGGGGTGAACTTTCCCTTAAATGCATTCATTTGATTGTAAGTACATTAACAAATCTCCTGAATGCATCCGATAATTATCCCAACATGATCAATGTCACTTCAATCCATGCTGTCAGCTTCAACATTCATATTCTGCCAAGCCCAGAGATCTGTTTCTTTTCTCTCTCTCTCTCTCTCAGTGTCTCTCTTTCTCTCTAACCTCTCTTTGTGATTGAGTATGAAGTCTCCCACAAAGAGAATGTCAGAATGAAAGGCAGAGAGCAGGAGGGAGGGAAAAACAGTGGGCCAACCTCGTTTTCCGCTTGATGGCTTTGCTGCAGAGAATGTGCCTCGACGAGGTAAATGATTAAGGAGAGAGAGAGAGAGAGAAAAACCTTTGCGGCTCTGCCATTTTGCACTTCAAAGATTTAGCCAGGCAGGTTAAATGAAAAGCAAATGTGTTGCCCTGCCGTGCAAATACCTCAAATGTTTTAGCAGGTGCAAGCAATGAGGGAGGTGGGCAGTGACAGAGTCTTGAATGCACCTTGCTTTAGGAACGAGACGTCCTCCTTTTCCTCATAAGAGACCTGGACTTCAACTGAGGCTATGAAGAGGTCAACTTAGTGCGGGTCTCAAAGGTCAATTACTACAGGTTAACATGGGATAATATCCAGAGGTCAGTTTTTTCACAGAGTGCATGGGAATGTGTTGGGCTTTATCATACTGTACTGTGAGGGTGAATACGGGGAGAAATAAACTAATAATGTCACACTTCACTAATTAATTGATGACCTTATTCTTATTTTTGTATGAAATGTTTTCTACAATTTTATATTTAAATATGCAAAGGAGGAACTATTTAATAAAAAAACTGCACACAAACTACACAACACAAGATAGATAGATAGATAGATAGATAGATAGATAGATAGATAGATAGAAATTATACATATACATTTTGTTTATATATATACTTTACTAGAACTATGTTAAGCTGCTTTGCCACAATCTACATTGTACAAAGCACTATATAAATAAACTTGAATTGAATTGAATTGAATTGAATATATCGTTTTTGGGGGGAATTTCTTTTTATCACTTCACTCTAAATAAAATGTTGTATATAATCAGGCAAATTATGTTTCAAAAGAAAAAAAACTTAAGATAATATAGATATTAATTAAATTGTAATATATGTAAGAGATGCTAAACTATAGATGTATGGCTCAGTTCAGGAGAAAACTCTTGAAAGTATATTTTGAATGTTTCTTTCCATTAAATGAAAAAAAAAAAACACGAAAAAAGAAACAAGAAAAAACTCCCAAATATACAGATGCAGAAAAAGACCTGTAGCATCTCGCCCTCAGCAAATCCTTTTCATTATTAAGATGTAAAGAGAATATATAGTGAATCTGCCTGGTTGTTATAGTAAGTCACCAACAGTTGGCACTGTTTCTCTGGCTGTCGGCACACTTCTGAAGGCCCAATAGCATGTTTGTGTTTGCATTGCTTTGGGTTTTATAATCTTGAGTAAATGTGAGAACAAAGAAGGAATGAATGCAAGTCAATTAAATGGACATCTGTATGGCTGTGCATTTATTTAGTGCAGATAATGTTGTTGTTAATATTTAAGTCCTGCTGCCATTTGCAAATCCTTGTCCAGGGTTTCCAGGTGTTTAATAAATCCCCTCGACATTTTAGCCAGACATTCTTTACTGCGCAGTGACATTCTGCTACTCCTGGATGGGGACACAGCAAGATTCTTTACTCTGCTTTGAGTTTTTGGAAGCTATGTACATACAGAATATATAATGTGAGTCTCATATTATCACCAAGGTTACATTCATTTGATCAACAGTACAGCCAAAACATTATAATAACATTAACTATCTTTTCAATTTTAAATACTGTTCTTTAATATCTTAATTCATTTATCGGCTTAGTCCCTTTATTAATCTGGGTCGCCACAGCAGGATGAACTGCCAACTTATCCAGCATATGTTTTATGCAGCAGATACCCTTCCAGCTGCAACCCATCACTGGGAAACATCCATACACACGGACAATTTAGCTTACCCAATTCACCTATACCGCATGTCTTTGGAAATGTGGGGGGAAACCGGAGAACCCGAAGGAAACCCACGCGAACAAGGAGAGAACATGCAAACCACACAGAAATGCCAACTGACCCAGCCGGGGCTCGAACCAGCGACCTTCTTGCTGTGAGGTGATTGTGCTACCCACTGTGCCACCATGCTGCCCATCTTAATATATATTTAATGTATATAATAAATATATATATTTTTTTATGTAAATATTTAATTGTGAATTTGCTGCATGCATTAATCCAGTCACTTGTGTCACATGATCCTTTAGAAATCATTTTAATCTACTGAAGAAACATTAATCTGTATATAAACACAAACGCACGCACGCACGCACGCACACACACACACACACACACACACACACACAGCAAATTCTGACGTAAAGTTACTTAAAGAATTTTTTTTTTTTTTTAAATAAAAGTAACTTTAAGTCATAATTTGCAAGGGGTGTGAATAATTTCTTACTATGTTTATATATATATATATATAAACATATATGGATGATATTCTGTATCATTTTGCTATCTTGTTTTTCAGATAATACTGTGTGGTGGTGGTGTGTGTATATGGTCAACAAGTAGATCAAAAATGTTGTCCCAAAGACAAGTCTGGGTGTTGATGATAAAGGATTTGATCCACTTTAAATGTTGACTACTGTACATAAATATAGAAAAATATGTATATATTTTAATGATAATGTAAAAATAATCAATGATTAAATATTAATTAAATGTTTAATAATAATAATTAAATATGCCTATAAATATATATTTATTACTGTTTTATGGGGACATTACAAAAACACTATAAATACTATAAATAAAAATAAAGTTATTTTACAGACAGTATTTTCTATGCAGGCATTGTCTATTGTCTAGGGTTAGCCTAAGCAATCAATATATAAACAAATATATGTATGTATGTATGTGTGCATATATGGATGATATTCTGTATCATTTTGCTATCTTGTTTTTCAGATCATCTTGACAAAAAATGCAGCAGTGAATAACCCTTAAACCCACTTTCTAAAATAATATCCTTATTTTCAAAGATTCATGCCTTCACAAACCCGAATCATTCCACCTTGCCTGAAGATACAAGGACAATTATTAGGCAATTAAGGAAATTGTTTGTCAATTGTTCGCATCTCGGTGTCAAACACAATGGCTCTCGTTAATTAATTTAATCTTAATTAGTGACTGGCGCTGGCTCACCATCAAAAAAAATGATATGGACTCAATGCTGGTTTCAGACATCATTATGTGTAAGATGATATCAACATATCAGCTACTACTAATGTTGGGGTTTTGTTCATGACAAGGCGGTTTGTGTTTCTGTAATTACAAACTCAGCTCGAGTGTTCCAACGTGCTGGAAAAAAAAAGTGAAAGAAAAAAACAAAACAAAACCGAGGGGCAAGGCATTCCCAGCACGCCTACGTTTGATCTGCGTTACCGCCAGATTGCTTAACACTGCGCTGCTCTACTGTCAGACAGTTCAAGTCTATTTTGAGGAGGATCGATTATATTTTCCTGAGAAAATTGTGTGCAGTTGGAACCACAGTGTAGCTGGAGGCTGAACATTATGCAAAGAGGCTGTAACCCAACAAAAGAGGGTTTTTTTCTCTCCTTTTTTTTTCTTGTTTGAAGGGTCAGGTTGGGGAGCTCTTCTGATGGAGGAGAGAGTAGAGAATCTTGGCTTCTGGATTTATCTGGTGAGCGAAGCGTGAGGCACTTCTCTCCCTCTTCCCTCCATTTCTCCTCTATCTCTGGCACCAAACTTATCACAATAATGTTGAGTAAGATCGTTTTTGGCTTGTGCCTGACAAACTGATATAAATTTCAATCTGACTCTGACAGAAGTTTTCATTTTGCCAGGAGTGCAAAAAGAGTTAAGGGGAGAGACCGTATACACATTATGTGGATACAAGCGGTAGCTTTAACATTCGGAGGGAAGGTTTTTATTGATGTCTGAATGAGATTTTTACTATTTAAATTGATCTGCACTACTGACTTTTATGAATGTTTGTACTTTTTAACACAACACTTTATTTTGATGGTCTTCCTTAGATGTTATGTTGATATAAGCATCTACATGTCAAGTAGTAATGTTAGTACATTGTATATACTTGTAAATTAACAGCTGCGTGTATCTCATGAATTATGGGTGTCTTTTTGGTGTCATTTATATATGCCATCAAATTGCATAATGCGACATTTATCTATGCTTATTTACAAATCTTGTTTATTTTGATGGTTGCTCGGCAGACATTCTGCTGGCTATACAGAAAGTGCATGTCAACTTAGCTTTTCTTTTAAAGATTCGCATACAGATGACATTGTCAATAAAATCCCCATTCAAAAATACTGTATTTCTCATGCCAGGCCAGTAGTTGGCGATGTTGCTTCGTGAAGAAATGACACATACCTGTCCTGTACACCATTGTCATTGGTTGCCTACAGACTGAACACATGATGTATGTAAATGTTCATGACGTCTAATGTTCATAAATGTTTATGAATACCATTAGGCACTCTGGCATGTCATTGCCATAACGGTTTGATGTTTTATGTAACATTGCCATAAATTGTTAGCACTGATATATGTGTAACATATAGTACTGTGCAATTGAACGCATAGCATATAATAACAGAAGCTTTTGTGTGTTTTGTTACTGTTTAGTTCAGATACAAAACACACTTTTGTTGCTTCTGTTTGTATCCTTACCACCGGGAGATTTTAAATTGGTTTAAAGTTAGTATATATATATTCCACTAATTTAAAACTACCTCACGCCAATGACTATAAAATCAATACTAGGCAAATGCAGCGCTTACCTAGAGTCAGTTGATGTAGTTGCAAATTTAGTCAAAAGAATGTCAAAAAGAGGACTATCAAAATAAAGTGAAATTATTTTGAATATTAAAAATGTTCCATTGGTAACACTTTAGTTTAGGTCACAATTCACAATACTAACAAAACATTAACTAACACTACCAGCTTAATAAACTACTAATTAGCTGTTTATTAATAGTTAGCAAGGCACTGTAGAGGTTGGATTTAGGTTTTGGGTCATACTTTATAATAAATGTTCCATAAACATGTTGCAAGTGCAAACAAATAACGTTGTTGAACCATTAGAGTTTTATTAAAAACAAATGTCAGAAAAACTAATGTATGCTTGATTTCTAATACTTCTCATATATCATTCCTTAGATCTTTCTTGAAGTATTGCTTGACAATTCATCCAGTGATGAATCATACTGAAACTGAATCAAAATACCATTCCATTACATTCGCTGATGTTTGATGCTCTTGGCTGTTGCAGTTTCTCTCTATGATGGGCACCTACAGCCAGGTCCAGTTTGGCACAAACAACAGAGGGAGGAATCTTGCACCCTCATTACACAGCAGCCACTCTAATTACAAGCTGCTCAAGAGATGTTATTCTACACCTGCCGGTGACAATGACAGCACCTCTGTCCCTTGCTCGTCTTTGCTTTTGTGTACCGGGGCGCGGGGTGCAACACAACACCGTTTTAAATAAATGAAGCTTCTCCAGAAGGAAGGGCAGCCAAAGAACAAAACACAGAAAAGAACTTGACTAGACAAGCTGAGAAGGCAGGTCATAATTTCACCTATTAACAGTTCAAATAAACTGCATATTTGCCATTTTAATTGCTCCTAATTGGTCAAATTTGCATTGTTCGTGAGGTATTATCATTAGCTAAACATAAACTATATTCAGACGCATAAAAGAACAAGGATCATCATTTAAGTCAAAACCTGACAAAACTCGTCTGAACATTTTCATAACCTTTGTGAATTTAATTCTCATGTGTTCTGTTCATCTGTTCATAATCATTCATTCAAATACATATTTTAAATGCATTATATCATCTGCTGCCATTATAACAATAGCTTGGAAGAACAGAAAGGGATTTTTTGGCTATTTTTGCACAAATGTAAACATTAATATCAAGCAAATGCATATGTTTTACATCCCAACGATAGGGTAAATTCTAACAAATGTGTGCATCAGTTCTTTCCTATTAAGTTCATGCAATTTGTTTTGTAAGGTTTGAAGAAATTTTGAGAATGTTTGAAGAAATCAGTTTAACAAGTGTGAACCCTAAAGCCATTGTTATTTCCCAAGTTCCACCTCGGTCTAAAAAAAAAATGTAAATGCATTACACTGCTGAACACTTTTACACAAGTACACATTAGGCGGCATGTCTCCTAAAAGGTTTATGACATCCATTTAGCATCAGTGAAGCCAGCTTAACATGGCCATGTCAAGATAACATGCAAGCATCTAGTGGGCATTCATTGCCTGTCAGATGAGATTTTACAGTGGCCTTGAGGAAATAGAGCCTATGTTTCCCAGGCAGGGACAGGGGACTTAAAATAGCACCTAAAGAGAGAAAAGAAAGAAATATATGGGGGTGAGAAAGAGAAACAGGGAGGGAAAGAAAGTGAGAGCAACTGAGAAAACGACATTTAAGAAACCAGCTTCATGAGAATGTATAGTTTTATAAATGGCGCATTCTAAAAAATGAAGATTCCAAAAGGAAAATCCATTTTTGGTTGCCTAAAGAACCTTAAAGTGAACAGTTCTTATAAATAAATTGTGTGAAGAACCTTTTTTACACTATAAACATTAAAGGTTTTTTTATGGAACCATCAATGCTCTAAATATGTTCAATAGTCAAGAGGGCATTTTATATTTGGGCATCTTTCACACTTAGCGCAATGCGGTAAATCAAAGCAAGTCACAAACAAACTGTGCTTTACATCGTAGAATTGATCGCCTTCTGAAAATTAATGCCTGTATAATTAAAAGCTTGACCAACAATGCAATTTACATCTGGAAACAAGGTGGCACAACCCACTATTCAGCCGATTGACTAAATCAGTTTAATGTTGGCGCACAAACTGACATAGATTTCTCTGTTAGCAGAGGCAGCAGAGTGGAAGAGTTTATTATTATTATTATTATTATTATTATTATTATTATTATTATTACTATTATTATTATTATTATTATTATTATTAATAGTATTATTATTATTTATTAATATAAATAAAGTTTGATATTAGACTAGAAACACAAACCATCATGTTTACGACTTGACAACCGATTCCCATTTTATCAGTAATTCCTTGCCACAGAACTTCTTTATTATCAGTGTTTTGTGGTCACTGTGACTTTTATCAAAAGGTTCTCAGACACCAACGATAGCAAACACTCAACATCCATTCTTTTCTAGAACATTTTTCTTCACTGGTTTTCAAAACAGCTTTCTATGCTACAGCATCACCAATCTCACCCTGCAGCAGCGGCTCCAGGCACATGGTCTAAAGATTAAATCTAATTGGACAGCCTATTTAATGGTGTGGCAATGGGGGGAGAATAAAGAGATTATTTTGATATTAAAGAAAGAGTGCTGTTGTAATGAACATCAGCGCCGTCCACAGCGGTTGATTGTTAAATGTAATGATTAAAAACGTGTTCAATCAACATTTCAACATCAAGCAAAGCATCAACAATCATCAACATTTTTTACACAGAAATTGGTCATGTTTTTATGTTTTTCAAAAAAAGGCAAGGTGTCTAGTGTTGCATAACACAAAGACTGGAATTAAATAGGATTAAAGAACTCCAGCTCCACTCTGACTTAACTATTTTACTTGCTAAAGTAGATAAAAGCTGCATCCGCAATGGCATACTCCTATAGGTACATTTGAATAAATGACTTTACTTCACGTCCATTAGAAAAGTATATTGTGTATAGTATGAATATGAGTGTGATTGGAATTCAGAAGTACTACATCCATCAGGTTGTCATTATCACATGACCTTACCTGCATCAATTGTGTCGCTTCACTCCCTCACATTCATAAATTCTCTCTTATGGCACATGGCATAATAAAATGTTCATCAGATTTGCACTTCAGAATGGTGTCAGAAGTAGTAGGACATCCTGGAATTTATCACCTACTGTTTTATGAATACTACGAATTCAAACATACTACTCGGCCCACATACCATTTTTTACATACTATATAGTAGGTAAGTATGAGATTTCAAATGCATATTAAGAGTCACTAGGATCGTAAATGTTTTGAAGAAGAACTTTATTATTTAATGAAATGATTTCATAGCAAGAGTGTATGTGAATGTAATAATTGAGTGTGATGTTCTAGAAACATTCAAGAAGTTCACCATGACACAAGGTTAAAAGTCACTAGCATTGCAATAGTCCAAAAAGACGGACTCCAAACATTTAAAGCCATTCTTGGGTAAGTATTGGCTCTAGATCATTGTTGCAGGCCATGCAGATGAAGTATTCATTCATTCATTCATTTTCTTTTCGGCTTAGTCCCTTTATTAATCTGGGGTCGCCACAGCGGAACGAACCGCCAACTTATCCAGCATATGTTTTACGCAGCAGATGCCCTTCCAGCTACAACCCATCTCTGGGAAACATCCATACACACCCATTCACACTCATACACTACAGACAATTTAGCTTACCCAATTCACCTGTACCGCATGTCTTTGGACTTGTGGGGGAAACCGGAGCACCCGGAGGAAACCCACGCCAACACAGGGAGAACATGCAAACTCCACACAGAAACGCCAACTGACCCAGCCGAGGCTCGAACCAGCGATCAGCGACCTTCTTGCTGTGAGGCGAACGTGCTACCCACTGCGCCACTGTGAGGCCGCAGATGAAGTATCTGTGGATTAAGTGGATATATGAGTATCTCCAGCCGAATAACTTGAGAGGAGAGCCGTAAGAGGAGACCGTAAGAAGAAGTGAGAGGAGCACATACTTGATGAAAGGAAACAGAGTCTCGAACAGGTCCGAGCGCACTAAAGTGCTCTTTAACCGAGCGGGAAGAACAGTATATTTCCACCATCTTTAGTCTTAATTCATCTCATTAGCCCCATTCGAAGCCCCAGAAGGTGAAAGCAAACTGCTTATTATCTCATGAAAGGCTGTGTATTAGTGATTGTTGGGTTGAAATTCACAGACTAAATAATTACCCTGTGTTTGTGTGCGTCTCTCTCTCTCTCTCTCCATCTTCCATGCATAATAAGAGGCTTCTGGTGAGATGAGTAATCTGGTTCCAGCAAGCCTCTCCCTCTTCACGCGATCGTCAGATGGCAAGGCAGCTTAGTCAACCCCTCGCTATAGGCCAGGATAATAATTGCTGTATTAATTGGTGTTGTCCAAGCTCGGCAGAATATAAAAGATCCCACTGGGGCTAATAATTAATGTTTTTTTCGTTCTTAGTTCCTCTGTCTCCCGCTTTTCTTTCCTCTTCCATGTCTCTGTCTGCATCTCTGCCTGCCTCCCTCCCTCTCGTCTCTGGATAGATGTTGGAGACTCGTTTACAGTGTTTTTAGATTATTAGCTGGCTGACAACAATGCCAACATTTGCTGGCATTATACCGTGTTTATTCAGATTGTGTAACCTTGCTGTATATGTACATATGAAACTGCAAAAGCTGTTCTCGGTTGTCTAATGGGAAGGAATTCTCTAATTATTCATATGATTGAGGCCTCATTCAACAGCACATAATATGTCGTTTTGCAGTCAGATTTATGTTCGTTGCAATATATATATATATATATATATGTCATTGGTGATTTAAAACTTAAAAGTGTCAGTTTCTTTACATAGTTGAAATGTTAAAGTGAGTTGTGTTGTTTAAAAAAATGTGTGTATGTGTTTTTGTGACATGTCAGGACACAAATCTGTATAATGACATAGGTATGACACAGGTATTACAAAAAGGAGGTGAAATATGAGGACATTGCTGACGTCCTCATTTGTCAAAAAGCTTATAAATCACACAGAATGAGTTTAATCAGAGAGTAAAGCTGTACACAGTCTCCTGTGATGGTTGGGTTTAGGGGTAGGGTGGGGTTAGGCCAATACAATATACGGTTTGGACAGTATAAAATGAATGGAAAACTATGTAATGTACCCACTTTTCACAAAAACAAACAACAACCGGTGTTTGATATAAAACTGTGGTAAGATTGCATTCCTGGAGGATAAATGGATAATGAAAGATTGTTACTGTGCAAGCATACGCATCTATAACAATACACTTTGACTCTAATTGTACTTTCCTATTAGACTATGTAGATCCAAACACCTATTTTACAAGAAAAGTATCGTGGTCATGCATTCACAATGGTATGAACCGCTATAGGGGTGGTCATGTAGATGTATATTAATATATATGATCTATATGATCTAATATGATTTTTGTTATTAATATTATTTAAGATTCAGTTCAGTGTAAACTATTTTACACCAAATTTGGAAACACTGGTGTTTTGTTTCAGTATAGAATTACTGAAACTCAGAGTTTTGAAAAAGCCACAGCTGTCCACAGTTGCTGTCTTATTGGTCTTCTGAATTATTGCATATCGTTACCTCATTTGTCAATCCCTTCTCATATGACCATTACCCAACCCATGCACTGCAAGTACAAATGCCCACAAAATATGCACATGCCCAGTGAACATGAATAGTGTGGACAGAGATCCTTTTTCTGAAATGCAATAAAAACACCAGATTGGTCGAGAAGCGTTCTCATTATAAAACCCATTTTAACACGAAAACTTACCATTGTAAACAGCACCCCAAATGTACAAGGCATAATATAGTGATTCAATGAGTTTGATAAATTATCATGATATTAGTTAATAAAATGTCCATTAATAGTCATAACTGAAATATTATCAACACTATACTATGAATTTCTGACAATCACATCATTCAGGTATATGCTTTTTACAATCATTCATTCATTTTCATTTCGGCTTAGTCCCTTTATTAATCTGGGGTCGCCACAGTGGAATGAACCGCCAACTTATCCAGCATATGTTTTATGCAGCGGATGCCCTTCCAGCTGCAACCCATCATTGGGAAACATCCACACACACACTCATTACGGACAATTTAGCTTACCCAATTCACCTATAGCTTGTCTTTAGACTTGTGGGGGAAACCGGAGCACCCGGAGGAAACCCACGCAAACACGGGGAGCTTTTTACAATCAGTTTAACAATATATATGTTTACAGTGCTGACCACCTGTCTATAAGACCAAAGTTCTGTGCAGGGTTTATTTGAGGTGACTATAGAGGAGCAATGCAATTTCATCCACAGTGCCAATGTCGAGGACAAACTCACAATGCTTCATTATAACCAGTAGTATCGCAGAAAACTTATCAACAGATCCGTGAGTCAATCTCAAACATGTAAGTCTAATTAAGTCTCAGTGCACTTGAACTGCGTAGTGGCTGTCAATAGATTACCCAACAGCCTCGCGTCTGGTAATGGTCTTGACCCCCTACCCTTTTACCCTCCTCGCAAAGATAGCAGCAAGACAACTCGTTCATTAAAACGCCTCATTAGTCTTTTCCTAGTATGAAGGTTGTTCTCGAAGTAACACATTTTTGGAGGTCCATTTATGAGCCTCTAACTGGGCTAATCAAACTCTAAAGAACTGTCGTCTTGTTAGGGGATCGGCGCTCGCTAAGCACGCAACTGTTTGTCAATTCCCCAAACCCTCTTTCTCTCTGAAACCACCTGACGACACATTTGTGAGTAAAGTCGGGGTCTTTGTTAGTCCCTCTGCTTCTCTTTAATTGTGTCCACAGTCATAGTGAGGAGGGACACGGGCCTGGTGTTAGCATTAGCAACAAGACTGTAATGACCTGCTCTGGGAATAAACTCTGAGGAACACAAGTATGTCTGACCTTTATTTTTAAAACAGGATGAGAGTTACAAAGAATTGACATCTTAGGGTTGCAGGCAAGACATCTGTCTTATTTATACTGTAGTTAATGTTTTATTTGTGAGGGAAAGAAAATGCGTCACTAGTGCCGGAGTGCATATGTGTTTACAACTAATGTACAAGAAGCACAGTAAAAAAAAATCACATAATGGCACAAATTATATAATAAATAAATGAATATGAAGAACATATTTATGTGGGCAGGAGTTACAGTGGATTTCCCAGTCATTGAATCATTCTGAGAACTAAAATGGATCATGGTTTCTATAAAAATATAGATAACAAAAGCTTTTTAACATTGGTAATAATAACCACTGTTAGTGACTGGCACCAATAATAACTGATCGAGATATATTAACTGCATATCAACATATTAGAATTATTTCTTAAGGATTTTGTGGCAGCGAAAACTAATCACAGGAATATATTACATTTTTTCACACAAAAAACATTTATTTTAAATTAATGTTATTTTAATTATTAATATTTTCTGTTATTATGCAATGCTATTATAAGTGAGTATTTCACAATATTACTGTTAGTTATTGTAACTGCAGCCTAGGTGAGCAGAAGAGACTTCTTACATATCCATTTGAATTCTGGTGTAATTATTCAGTGTAATATAATCCAATATCAAATCGGACAAAAAATATATTTTTATAGAGCAAAGATTTTGATATTTTCTTATGGATAATCAGACATACAGAACCTTTTTATCATGATGCAATTTTTGATCTTTTATTTATAATGCAAATATAATGGTATATTTATGTTTATTATATCATACAATAATCTACAATAACACAAATACAACAGTCCATAACTTTCATTCATTCATTTTCTTTTTTCGGCTTAGTCCCTTTATTAATCAGGGGTTGCCACAGCGGAATAAACCGCCAGTCCATAACTTATTTACAGAAATTATTATATTAGCTGATTATGTTTTCTTAATATTTCAATGTTTTTCTTTGTTGATATTTTATGTTTATATTTATCTATAAATATTGTAGATAACATTTTCTTAAATATTAAAGCATTTTTCAAGAATTATGTAACTATTTATTTTGTGTGTGTGTGTGTGTGTGTGTGCGCGCGCGTGTGCGTGTGCGTGTGTGTGTAATTTCTATTTATTTTTAAGACATTTTTTCATATTTAAGACATTTATAATAACATTTATAAGACATTTTCATATAAATATGTTATGATAAATTTTTTTTATTACATTTGAATTGACATATTCCTTCAGTAATTTTGTAGTGGTACTGATGAGATGTGGGCATGGCGGAAAATCATGAGGAAAGAAGAAAGCTGCATAAGATGCCCACAGGGCAAATCAAATGGCTGCCTTCCCAGCATGCACTGCTGCGTGAGATACTGGTAATTAACTTAATAGGGGCCTTTAATTATAGTGGACGGCTGATTCGTGGCATGTGTTGATGCACCCCCACTGGCCTAAACAACCACTTGCTGTCCTGTTAAAGACAAATGCTAATGAATCTCATAGCAGACTGTCTGACAGCAGTGGGAAAGCATATTTATGAAATGGCGTGACTGTGGGACACCGGGTATGTGTGATCAAATCTCATATGGGGCATCAATGGGCATATGTTTGTTAATTGTTGTCTTCAACACATAGTCTCCAGCCAATGAAAGAATATTTTGCTGCAAAATAATCAATACATTTGAAATGCATTACAGCAAATGAATTTAAAATCTATTAACTTACGCAATATTTTGGTCTTTGATCGAAACAAAATATACTAAAATATTTAATTTTATTTTATTTTACATTTTTATAATTTTTAATAATTGAGAAATTATTTTGGCACATTTTTTTGTAATTTTTATATGAACAAAAAAACACCATGTGAAAAAAAGGACAATAAATATGTTATACAGTACTCACTAGCGGAGGTAATGCATTCTTGTCTTGTGAGCTATTTTTTTAACAGTTGCAATGAAATAATCACAATAATTTTTTGTCTGTTTAGAGATGCTTAACAATTTAGAAAGCTAGAGAAACACAATCTGCTGTCAGCTGCCCAACCCAAGCAATAACGCGTGTTAATTAGTCTGATAAATTACGCTCAAAACAATGACATGTTTAAATAGCCCAATTTAGCTGGAATCCTAAATGAGATATTACATCAAAAGCCATCAATTTCCTCCTTTTTTTCTCATTTGAAGAGGCGTGTGCCTTCCTGAAAGCATTTTAAAGGTTACGATTTCCTTTGACGATAAAGCAGTACCTTTTAATGAAATTCTAATTAGTAATTTCATGGACTTTGTTATTAAGAATATCTGATTAGTGCACATTTTTACAGCACAGCTCTAATTAAGAACACTTACTGTATGGTTTCTAACAATTCCCGTTTCAAAGATGGAGCAAATATGTTAAACACCTATTTGGTAAACAATAAATGTAGCAGTTCAGAGTTTTAATTAAGTTAAAGTGTGATTTCCCTCCACACCCTCTCGTTCCATTATAGTGTGGCAGCGGCTCTCCAGAAATTAGCCAAAGTGTTTGCTTCTTTTGATATTTAGTCACGCTGAAACTTCATTTAAACTTTTTCAATAGCCTACTAAAAACTCTTTAAGTGGCTTTAGCGATATAAATTTTGCATCATTGTATTTATACCATTACTAGACCTTTAGGTCAAGTTTCCACTAATTATGTTCATGCAAATTAGTCATATTGATGTCAATATCAATCAATGTCTGAAAAGGTTTGCTGTACTCAAATTCATCTCAGACTCTCTAAGTATTCGCTTAAATGATTTGAGATTTTCAGAAATACAGCAGTTCCTTGAGAATAAAAAATTAACCTATACAAAATTTATATTATTACCATGATTGCGTGATGGAATTTGTAATCGAATCCTTTATATATCTTCTACAGGAGTCATTTATTCTTGCTACTACGCATCTGACTTTGACTTCTAAAATGCTGGACTCCCATGGTCCCAAACTGCCAACGTGTTTCTACAGTGGCCAATGACTGACACCCCAGTACAGGAGAGCCCATTTAAAGTCCACAAAGGCCCACAGACCACCCCTCCAAACCTAAACCTTATCCCCCTTCACCCCACCCGCTTTTAACATGAAGTCTACCTTGTCAAGTCACAAGCAGGACCCGTAATTTGGTCTAATAATTACCAGACATCACCACAATGAAACATCAGTGTCTAAACTTCTTTGGGCCCAAATGAATTTTAATACATTTGGAAAAGGTTGGCCGGAGGTGGGAAAGGGCTTCTCAGAATAAGGGAGGAGGGAGCTCACATGTGGAAGCACTTTAGCAAGTGATAAATGATTTGAAATCCATTGCGTACCCCAGAATGGAAATTAGGGCAAACAGGTGTTAAATGGTAACCACTGGTGCATTTTTTTTTTTAATCGGGATGGAAAGGGGTTCCTGGTTTTTGGGATCAGATATATCAGGCCAGAGATGAGGTATCAATCTGAGAGTGGAATGGGTTGGAAGCTTGCAGGCTTTACACCTTTGACCCAGAGGCCTGGATTTTAATGATTGCTGCCGCTTTTGGAGAGCTTTACTACTGTTCAAATAAATACTCTTCTGTTCTTGTGTTAGTTTCTTTATTCCCTTTAGTCACTGCATCAGCACTACTGCAGCGTGTGATATCATGCTACTACTGAAATTGTATTTATTTTGTTGTAAAATCAGCTTTTGGAGAAGTTTGTGTTTCAGTATTCATTTTGATCATAATTTCAATCATAATTTGTCATGGCATATAGCATAAATATAAATTTATATATAAATATATAAATAACACTGACATAGACACAAAATCTGAATACAAAATTGCATTCAAATTATTTAGAAGAATTGTTTTAAAAATAAAGACTTACATTTACTCAAATTATAATACCTCAAAATATAAAAGCAAATTTAAAGCATTCAAACCAGCCTGATCTCACGAGGAAACATAACTATTTTACGTTTTGTCTGTTTATAGCTAATTTGTACAAGTTCAGTCAAACAAAAATGTACGAAGGAGGCGTGCCACCCAACCCCGCCCCTAAACCCAACCATCACTGGGGGATAAGCAAATCATACTAAACTGCATGAACTCGATTGCACGAATTCATAAAAATTAGCCACTAAATCAAAAAGAATTGCGGTGAGATAGCAATGTTCAAACATAGAACATCACTGCAAACATTTCTAATTGAAATTAAACTGAAACTGAATTCAACTATTAAATTAACTATTTGGAAGTATTCTTTAAAAGCATGGCAAAGAGGACAAAACCACTAAAAACATTATTAAAATTAAAATGAATACAGAAAATGTAAAAAATAAAGGTTAATTCCAAATAAAAGTAATACAAATTATCACAAACAACATAGTGAATGTGATTCTGGTAAATAAACTGAAATAAGTTTATGCTGGGCTACTAAAATGACTAATTGAAGCTGAATTTGAAAAAGTATTCTTTCAAATAAAATTAAGAACATGTAATTATGCGATTGAATGCAATATGTCTATAAAAATAAGAAAATAAGGAAATGTAACATTGTCTCAGTAAATATCTGAAATCGATCAGAGTACAACTAAAGTTACTCTTAAACAATATTAATAAAAATAAAACTATTTGGGTTCATTAAATTTAGGCATAAAAATTACTAATAAATATAATAAGATAAAAGTACAATTTTAAATATTATGAAAAAAACTAAATATAAAATAATACTAAACACAGCTGTGAAATCATTAAAATAACTTCCCATAAACGCACACACACAACACACAGCGTTTTAAATGACAGTAAAGTGCTGACCATATGCTTGTGATGGTTTTTGAAGACATTCAACATTTGTTAGCACTTAGTAAAGCCTGAATGTCATTGCTTTAGATAAGAGAATATCAAAGGATAAATCATTTGCCAACCATTGACAAAAGACCTTTGGTCAAAGCTAACCTGGTGGTCTGAGTGTGATTTCGGTAGAGATTTTAAGTCAGTGACCCTCAGGTTCACACAGGTGTCCAGACAGGTGTACTTCAGCATTTCTGACAACCACAAAGTCTCCAAACTTGCCTTTAAATTTTTTTTTATAAATATTTATTATAATCCTACAACTTTCCCTCAATCGTTTCCTATTTAGTCTAATCCAATTCATTCAATAATCTTCACGTTTCTGTAAAATCTCAACAGCCTCCTTTAAATTCTATTGACTCAGAGGCCCTCGTTGTTAAATCCCTCTATAAAGAGCTTTAGACAAATTAAACAGTTTCCTCTTTAAGCAATACCAGCTATCGGGGTAATAAATTATCTCATAGTTGTAATTTGTCAGTCTGTCCATCTTGGTATTTGTTTTTCTGTCTCTTTCTCAGCATCTCTTTCTCCCTGATTCTCACAGCCTACCAGTCAAACACTTGATATTATGCAAAGTTTGGGAAAAGCCGTTGAATTGTCCACTTGTTTTAAGACGAAACACTCTGGGCTTGTTTGGTGCCAGCTGTCTAAACACGAGAGGCTGAGATGATGATGGTAGTTTAGGGGGTTGAAGAGAGGGCAGCCTAGGCTGATGACGATGTGTTATATTTCTCTCTGACCCCAACACATCTCAGAAATCAGAGTTGCACACACTTTAATCAGACCGCGCACAAGAGAGACGGACAGCTGCTGAGACTATTTATTGTAATTCAACTTCATTTACATCATACCTATAGGCTGGCCTGCATCCCAGATGGAACTTAATCTGTTCTCCAATACAATGTTAACCATGTCATTATCCTCCAGCCTCCTGCTTTTTCACTCTTAAAAATAAAGATTGCATGAAAGAAGTTATATAGTGATTCCATAAAAGAAATCATTTTGGTGCTCCAAAGAACCTTTCAATGGAACGTTCTTCAGAGACAACTTCTTTATTGTGTGAAGAACATTATCATAATCTGAAGAACATTTTTATTATATTTAAAGGAATATAGGCGTCACGGTGGCGCAGTGGGTAGCACAATCGCCTCACAGCAAGGTCGCTGTTTAAGCCTCGGCTGGGTCAGTTGGCATTTCTGTGTGGAGTTTGCATGTTCTCCCCGTGTTGGCGTGGGTTTCCTCCACATGCTCTGGTTTCCCCCACAAGTCCAAAGACATGCGGTACAGGTGAATTGGTTAAGCTAAATTGTCTGTAGTGTGAGTGTGTATGGATGTTTCCCAGTGATGGGTTGTAACTGGAAGGGCATCCGCTGCGTAAAACATATGCTGGATAAGTTGGCTGTGGCGACCCCAGATTAATAAAGGGATGTTAAAGGTTCTTCATGGAACTATCAGTGTGGGAAAAATTCAAAATAGTATACACTTGTATACAAGGTGCCAGGAAAACTCAAAAACTGGATTTTACAGTGATGAAATAGAAGAGCCTTTTTTGTCCCCCAAATAACTTTTTAGTAACAGGTTTTTCAAAGAACCATTTTTTTCATAGAGTGAAGAACATTTAAAATAATCTAAATTACCTTTATTAATTGACACCTTGGGGTTCCTCACGGTTCAGTTCTTGGCCCGCCACAGTTTTCCCTTTACATGTTTACTTTGGGGTCTGTTTTAAACGGGTATGGATTAAATTTTAATTTTCACAGCAATTTAATGATGAAACCCTTTTTATTTATTTACCTTTTA
The DNA here is from genome assembly GCA_903798125.1 of Danio choprae. Classification (NCBI taxonomy): domain Eukaryota; kingdom Metazoa; phylum Chordata; class Actinopteri; order Cypriniformes; family Danionidae; genus Danio; species Danio choprae. Next base: position 3,785,835 of record CAIGQW010000302.1, on the reverse strand, counting down.
ATTGTTTGCAAAATATAAAAAGATGGCTTGTGTAATTTTCTATAAGCCTTATAATGATAATACGACTGAAATTATTCTGTTTGAATGCTTGAATGCTTGAATGATCACGATATGAATTTCACTGATCTTGAGTTTTTAGTCACCCTACATTACTGCTAGTTTTAGAAATGTGGTTTAACATTTGATTGTTTTCTTTAAGATTGATATGCAAAACTGCAGGTAAGTCATTCATTCATTCATTTTCATTTCGGCTTAGTCCCTTTATTAATCTGGGGTCGCCACAGCGGAATGAACCGCCAACTTATCCAGCATATGTTTTACGCAGCGGATGCCCTTCCAGCTGCAACCCATCTCTGGGAAACATCCATACACACCTATTCACACTCATGCACTACGGACAATTTAGCTTACCCAATTCACCTATACCGCATGTCTTTGGACTTGTGGGGGAAACCGGAGCACCCGGAGGAAACCCACGCCAACACAGGGAGAACATGCAAACTCCACACAGAAACGCCAACTGACCCAGCCGAGGCTCGAACCAGCGATCAGCGACCTTCTTGCTGTGAGGCGAACGTGCTACCCACTGCGCCACTGTGAGGCCCCTGCAGGTAAGTCAGAACTTTATAAACTTTGTCTAATGACTAAGGTCAGGCCAGTCTAAAAGCAGTTCGAAATGCTACTTTAACATCTAGATTGGATTATTGTCACTCTTTGTATATTAGTTCAGTATTCAGTGGCTCGGCTGCTTTTAGTCAGTTCTAATTTTGCTTCATTGGTTGCACATTAAGTATAAAATAGGTTTTATTATTTGTGTACAAATCTCTTAGAAAACCAGACACCATCTCAAGCTTATTTCACCACATAGATCACTGAGTTTGGGTGAATTGTTCCCAGATCCAAACAAAAAAACAGAGGCATGGACTTTGCTGTTGTTCTACCTAACCTAGGGAACAGCATTCCCTATTTTGGATCCTTTAAAGCTTATTTATATTCTATTTTATTTAACATCCTATGATCTCGTCTTAAAGATCATACTCCAAAATCAAAATTCTCCCATCATTTACTCACCTTCCACTTGTTCCAAACCAGTTTAAGTTGTTTTTGTGTTCTTGAACACAAAGGAAGATACACTCAATATATGATGTTTGCTGTTTGGTCAAACTACTTATATAAAATAAGCTGAAACAACACAATTCTTAAGGTTTTTTGGAACAACTTGATTGTTTTATGTTCAATCCACTTAAATTTGTAAAAGCTAGTCATTTAACTTGCAGTTTTTTACAATTGTTTTGCTACAAATTTCAGAACCCTGGTGTCAATTTTCAAAATTCTAGACACAAAATTCACAACCATTGCAAAAATTCTTTACTCTTTTTTTCAAATGCTTGGATACAATACACACAGGTCAAAGATACTTTGTTTATTGAACTAAAATCACCTTAATTGTTTAACACAATTAAACATCAAATTCAAAATGCAACTCACACATTCCATTAAAATAACTGCATACTCATTTACTTAACATGATGTAACTTTCAACTGACACAAGCACTCAAAATAATAAATAACTGTTGCATTACTCTTGATGCGTGGAAACTGATGTACAATATTACATGTTTAGATGATGAAAATTTCAGGATAGATAAAATGACATCAGTTACCACAGAAGATGGCCAACTGGACTACATTATCTGTAAATTTCATTCTTATTCCATATTTATGGTTTCTATGTTCTATGTACCACTTTCACAGACAATGTTTTTACATTACTTTACTACAGTATATGCAAGAAAGCCCAATCACAGCTGACCAATGGTCTAGAAATGCATTGACAGAAGGTTCTTTCTAAGATGTTTGACTAATGAAAACACCACTGTGATGTGAAGGGGAAAACCTGTGGCCAAATTCACAGGACCAGACTGATGGAAACAAAGATCCCAAAAAAGAAATCTGATATATAGAAATATATGCAAATTACATATGTGGCATACTAGTTCATTTGGATTTCACACATATAAAATATATGTCATACATGTCAAAATATTGCAAAAAATTTTTATTTTTCAACAATTAGAATTACAGATATGTAATACGTAAATATATGACCTATAATTGATATAGGTGTCCATTTACGGCTGTATATAAACACACACACACACACACACACACACACACACACACACACACACA
>CAIGQW010000302.1:3742432-3753642 GCA_903798125.1 Danio choprae | reverse complement strand
TTCTTGCTGTGAGGCGAACGTGCTACCCACTGCGCCACTGTGAGGCCAATAAAAAATTAGAATTAGAATAAAAAATGTATCAATTTTATAAATATGAATAACAATAAAATACAATAAAATTAATTAATATTTTTTTGGCACTTTGCTAAGTATTCACTCTTTCAATATTTTAACAATTTTTAATTATAATTATTTCTAACTAATCAGTGTTTATTTGTTCTTTAATCTAACTTTTGGTTATTTATTTAATAAATGAATAACATTTTGCATTATTTATTTTCATAATATTTTTTTATCATATGTTTTGCAATAATCATTTAATTAATGCATTCTTTATTTATGTTCATCTTATTTTTATTTATATTATGTTATAATTGTTTTATTTAAAACGGTCTTTTTCTTTTTCTCCAAACATTTTCACAGGGATCGTCCACAACGCTTACAACACTTACTTTTATTTATTTATTTTCTTTGCCCATACATTTCTAACCTTCCAAACCTTTATTCTGTTGAACAGATATTTTAAAGGAAGATGATTTGAAAACATACATTATTTTATTTCTAGTGCCAAATATATGATTTATATAATATAGTGTACTAATGCACCCATTTACCATTCTTCAATATATTTTTTAAAATCTCTTCCACTAGAGAAACAAACTCAGGTTTACAACAACATGAGGTTAAATAAATGACAGAATTTTCAGTTCACCATTTCATATAGATGGTGCAAAAACAATTTGCAACAATTCTAACCATTTTAACATATCCAAACGCACAGCACAAAGACCTCACTCCGCTTTCTAAGCCCACTCCCTCCTCATTGTCAATCACACAGCTTATTTTCAGCAGAAATGGCCGGTTTTCTCATCCAGCTCCACACGGGCAGTAGGAGAGAGAGGTACGGGCGATGTTTGAAGAGTGCTTTCGTCACGCTGAGGAAAATCACGTTTGAAGTCTGGCCCCTGTCTTTCACACTTGTGATAAAGCCGTCGGGTTTAGCGTGTCTTGCGTGCAAAGCTCATGTCCTCCGCCTTTGTGTGGCGCTGTGTTCCCCCCGGCGGCCTGCTATTGTCTGTCTGCTGTCACTGTGCCCACATTACACTGTGTGGAGAATGAGCCCAAACGCCTCATCCCGACGCTTCATGGGACATGTAGTTGGGGGAATGCTTTTCTGAGGGTTTGCCTTCAGTTTGATTGTGTTCGACCCTTGCTGGTGCTGTGCATGTTTTGTCATTTCAGAAGAGATTTTAGATCAATATATCTGAGGAAAACAATTTTGTCATAAGACTTTATGATAAGGTTCTGACAAATTTGGTTTGACAAATGTAATTAAACTTAATTTTGTAATCGTTAAGGTGAAATTACACATTAAGTCCTGAGTTGCTGCAATCACTTGTACTTATTAAGCTGATGTTAGTAATAGGTTTATTTTATTAGCACTGACATATTGTTGTGCTTCTAATTAGATTATTTTTTATTTAGTTTTTTTAATTTATTTGTTATTTAATATTTGGGATTTTACCCATCTTTATATATATTATAACTTTTTAAGGTGTGTAATGTAATTTCCTTGGCAGGTAGCTAAGTTAACATCATTTTTATTTGTCATACATTGTAGAAATCTTTATTAATTAATTTGTCAAATTAAATACATTTTCTAATGGAGCTGAGATGACAAAATAACAAAGAATTTTGTGTTTATTTACTTAAAATCTGAGACTAATATATATTTTGGTTTTGTAAATTGTACACAAATGTACCATTTGGTTAGAATTCAGTCCATGTTTCACACATTTTCGCCATATTTGGTGAAGAACAATAGGACTATCTATGTTTCATTAAAAAGTTAAATGTGTTTCTATTAAATTATATTTTTACAAACGTGTATGCCAAATATTGAGCCTTTCACTGCAAATGTCACATTTTCATAAAGCAATTTGTCTTTTGTTTTTCCTCACATGTTTTCGTCCATTGTTCGCTGTACAGCCACGTCTCTTAAACAGCCCACGATGCATATGCATGCACAGTATCGTATCAACCGAACATCTCAAACATTTTCAGCATGCCAAATATTTAAACAGACAGGACAAACAAGTGACCGGAGGGATTGCATTAGGGGGATATTTCGCAGAGTGTCCTATCAGCGATATTATAAAAAACTGAATGGTTATGCATGAACCATATGATCCCAGCATAAAGAGGGTGCCTGAACCCAGTCTCTTAAACTGTAGCAGGCATATATTACCAGGCTTAGAGCTTGGCAAGCCCTGCGTTTCCCAAAATAGATTTTCAACAATACTCCACGAGGTTGCATTAAATAAATCTGCACTCAGCTAATCCTAAAAGCAGTTCATATGTCGTGGAGATATTCTGGCGCAGGACAAAGGCAGACACTCCGCTCGTCGCGCCTTCATCGAGGGACAGACACATTTAAATACAGATATTTAGAGAAGGGGGGTGGAAGAGAAAAAATCCGCTTTTAATGTGACACAGAATGCGTTGGGGGGGAAAAAGCGAGAAGGAAAATCTCCATCAATGTGCTGCACGACAAGCAGTTTTTTTATATATATATATATATCATCAAGCAATCTTCCTCCATCTTGCTTTTTCTCTCTCTCTTTCTTTCTGCTATTCTCTGCTTTCTGTCTATTTTTTAATCTAGACCCAAACACTTGCAGGAGGGGCCATTTCAAACATGTTGTAGATAACTGTTAATCACATTACTGTTTTCCCACTTCCGTCGAACGCCATAAATAGCGTACTGAGGTTCATCCCCTTCTTTTTTTCCCCATTGAGAGAAAATTACGGTTGATGAATTGCTTCTGCCATGCATGTAGGCTAATGAAAGCCTGGCTCCTGGGCTTTCCTCAACAAAGGCTCGCGATTTTTCCACTTTCCACTAAAATAAGAACCTGTTCCACTTTTAATTAATGGTTCTACTCGTCTTCATTCAAAGGCTACGGCAGACTTTTAAATTGATTTTGGAGGTGAGCTTGCTCATTAGCATGGGGGAAAACAAAAGCATTGTTATGGGATTGCAGGGGAGTAATTTGATCACACAGGTTTACAAAAGCTTTTAATTCTGATGTGATCTGCCAAGTGAAATTACGTAACTCTGCTGTGCGTGCAGTTATAAATACACCCAACTACTCATGACAGAAATCATGTGCATGTGCCCGGGAAGCTCTTCTGGGAGGTGACTACGGATGTACTGCTAAGTCCTGATGAAACGGAAGTCATAAACGATCTTTTTTTGTGACAGAACAATAAATACAGGGTGGGGCTTCATCTTAGAATTTTGATTGGATGTTGAGATGAGGGCGTGGCACTCCAAAATAGAGCTCGCAAAAGCATGGTTTAAAAAAACTAAATGACTGAAGAATGTTGAACATGATGCAGAATTTATAGATGCAATTTAGAGGCCTGAAAATGCTAACTTTAGAAAACATGCAAGTTTCAAAGTTATTGAAAAGTAAACTATTATTGACTCCATATAAACTACAAAACTCAATTTTGTGCCCATATTTATTATGTCTATTGGTACTGTATGTGCAAGTGCAACCAAAACAACAATGGTGAATTACAGGACTGTGTGTGTGTACAGATATGTAGTTTTTTTTTACAGAGTTAAACAGTTAAGATTGACCATTTTTCAATCTATTTTCCATCTTCATCCATCTGGCGGGAGCACTTTTAACTTATCTTAGCATAAATCATAGAAGTAGATTAGACCATTAGAATTTCGCTCAAAAATGCAAAGTTCAATAATTGTCCTATTTAAAGCTTGACTCTTTGGTAGTAACATTGCATACTAAAATGACATACTAAAAATAAAAAGTTGCTGTTTCTAGGACGATATGGGAACTATACTCTTTTTACTTAATAATTAATAACTTTGTTGCCGTACGACTGCAACAGGTGCAACTATGCAGTGCCTGAAAATCCTCTAACTTCGGTGTATTCCGGTTCAAACAGATAAGGTTCGTATCTGCACCAAAGTAAATATGTGAGAGAATCCTCTTTCACAAATGTCTCCATGGTTGAGCAACGCTCCCTGTGCAAACAGGTGATCACATTGGTTATACTGATTGAAAATAGCTGATTCTCAGGCACTGCATAATATCACCTGCATTGCTGCTGTCTTAGTACACAATGTAACTACAGAAACATTCTATGGCACCTTTAATAGACCAGAGATAAACTTGAGATATAAAGACTTTTTATATGTATTTGTATTTTTATTCGTGATGCTGCTTAACATTACTAAATAATAATTTGTTGTTGTAAAATGTTTCCATTTTGTCAATGTAGATTTTTTTCCACATTACATTAATTTTCACCATATATTGTGAACAACAGTAATGGTATTATATGCAATAAGGCTTCATAAGTAAGTTGAATATGTTTATATTAAATTATATTTGTTCATATACTTTTGTGCCAAATAATGAGCATTTAACTTAAGATCACATTTTTTGTAAAGTAGTTTTTGTCTCTTTTTTTAGACAATCAAAACAACAAACGCTATCTCATGCCAATATGTAATTTTTTGATTTAGTGGCTAATACACATGAATTTGTACTGTATACATTTTACACATGAATTCTCATGCATACATTTTAGTACAATTTGCTTATGCCCAAATGACGAGGTTTTGGTGTCACACCTCGTTTTATAAATCATACATTTTAGTATAACTGAAATCGTATGAATTCATATGACTTCGCAACTAAACTGACAAAATATAAAATAGTTATGTTTCCTTATGAGATCGGGTTAAAACAACATATTGGATTAAAGGGCCAATTAGTCAGTGAACTGATGTAATTATTCATAATTTACTAAAATATAATTAAGTATAATACGTATAATAAAGTACTAAAGTAAATGATACATTGTAAAATGAAGTGCGGCTGCACGGTGGCGCAGTGAGTAGCACGATCGCCTCACAGCAAGAAGGTAGCTGGTTCGAGCCTCGGCTGGGTCAGTTGGCATTTCCCCCACAAGTCCAAAGATATACGATACAGGTGAATTGGGTAAGCTAAATTGTCCGTAGTGTATGTGTGTGAATGTGTGTGTGTGTGGATGTTTCAGTGATGGGTTGCAGCTGGAAGGGCATCCGCTGTGTAAAACATATGCTGGATAAGTTGGCGGTTCATTGCGCTGTGGCGACCCCAGATTAATAAAGAGACTAAGCCAAAAAGAAAATGAATGAATGAATGAATGAATGAATGAATGAATGAATGAATGAATGAAAATGAAGTGCTAACACTACCAACAATCAAAACAATTTCATCTGTACACGTGAAATGTTTGAAAACCCCAAAGGAAAAACATATACTAAGCTGGGATAATTTAATTAGAATTTATTTTGAGGTCAAAATTGTTACTAAAAATGATATACACTAAAAACAAATTGTGGCCAACACCCCCAAATAGCATGCATCACACTGAATCAAACGTGAGATTCAGAAGGAATGACTGAATTGGTTTTTCCTATAATACATCCTCCGGTAATATTTGACATATTTACAAATTTGGCAAATGTTCTTTTACAATGAATGTACACAAAAAAATATTAGCAATAACACCTATAGCACACTAACAAGGGCAAATGTTCAGTAAATGCCAAGTTTAAATCCAAAAAACGCAAATTTGTGTTTGTTACAAAAATCTCAATCATGAAGTCCTTCTAATCTGAGCCGACAGACCCAGATAAAGCCTAACCACACCTTAATGTGAATGACAACAACACAGGCAGTACTCCTCAGACAGCTAGCATTGTGTTTGTTCATCGGTGTGACTGATGTTTGCTTTTGGATCAGTTGTCCACACTCAGCTAACAATTAGCATACATCTGCTGCAGACAGCATGCAGCCTTGCTTTATGTGCACTGCTATCAAGAGGCGTCACAGACAGCTCTGCGCAGTAGTGCAAACATGCATCTGCTTGACTGGATGCTCGCCACCCTACAAACTGACCCTGAAAGCAGAGTCAAGTGCATCAGGCTTCTAATTGGTGAGCAATTATGCATGTCAACAATTTAATTACACAGTGTTTAGGTGGGACTTAGCCCTGATTACCGGCAACTTTTCGGAATCCTGTTCAGACACCCATGAAAAAAGTCCATTAACCAAATCAAGAACAGTTTGACCAGACTAAAGGGATGATATTTGGTCAATACTCTTTTCTTAATCAGATTTGATTTGGAATTCCAGAATGTTCTTTTTTATGTTCAAGTAGGATTTAAATCAAAATGTACTCTTCTTATTTTTATGTATATACTAGTGCTTGTTATAAACAATGTATCTGTGCACTTCATTATTTTGTAAAAAATTATTTGCCTTTATAATTTATTTAAATATAAGTCATTTATTAATTTTCTTTTCGGCTTAGTCCCTTTATTAATCAGGGGTCGCCACAGCTGAATGAGCCAACTTATCCAGCATATGTTTTTAAGCAGCGGATGCTCTTCCAGCTGCAACCCATCACTGGGAAACAGCCATACACTCTCATTCACACACATAAACTATGGACAATTTAGCTTACCCAATTCACCTATAGCGCATGTCTTTGGACTTGTGGGTGAAACCGGAGCACCCGGTGGAAACCCACGCAAACACGGGGAGAACATGCAAACTCCACACAGAAATGCCAACTTGACCCAGCCGAGGCTCGAACCAGCGACCTTCTTGCTGTGAGGCAACAGCGCTACCCACTGCGCCACTGCACCACCCCTGCCCTCATAATCTTTAATCAAATATCCTTACCACTCGAAACAACTTCTCTTCACTTCTGGTCACATGGAATGGCTTTCGGGCGGGGCTATCAGGGTGTGTCTTGTTTCTGTTCTGCATACATAAATTTGTCAGTCTTCATTCGTTTTGTTAGAAACACCCATCCTCCAACAGTCCAATTGGTTTCCTAAAAAAAGATGAAATCATGCATCATGCGTTTTGTGTGTCTGCCCATCACGAGAGGAAAAAAAGTACAATCTGAACTTCCATTTCATGCTGACTTTAAGTGTCTGTTGTGTCTACTATGTAATAACTAAAATTATCATTAGATATGCACTTACTGTGAACATAAATGTTTTCAGGTGACACCCTTTATTTTGCAGTTTCCTTGTAACAGGTTACATGATATAGCAATAACGATCAATTATGTAACTAACTCCAAACATAACCCTCATTTCATCCATATAATAATTACATGTTTTTATTTAAAAATACCCATTACTTAAATGTGTAGTTAGATGGTGACACCATAGTTCTATATTTTACATAGTATATTTTTTAAATAACTGTATGCAATGAAATTTGTGATTACTTTCTGTAGTTACATCTATAATTACATTGTTGGATTTAATCAGCCCTTAAACCTACACACATCACACCTAACCTTAACTGTGTCCCTAATCTCAACAGCAGCAAAAATGTTATTAGCCTGTTGATTAATATATTTCATATAATTGAGTAATCAAAGTGTCACGGATCACAGAAGGCAGAGACAGTAGTATCTTTAACACAGTGTTTATTAAAACACAAGATAGTCTGTGCACCGAGATGCGAGATAAACAGTTCAATGTTGAGACAAGCTGAGACGAAGAATCACTTCCCTTATGCAGAGCAAGCCGATGACAGGGGTTAGTCTCTGGGTACACGGAGTAGTAGACAGCCTTGGTGGATGATCGGGAAGAGCAGACGAAGAGTGTAGCGATCATGTGAAGATGATACCAGACAATGAAGGACTGGAACGGGTGAGTCTATATAGTGTGCTGGTGATGACTGAAGCAGGTGATGGAGATGAGTGCACAGGTGTGTGTAATCAGTAATCTGGTGACTGAGTGCGTTGTGTAGTGGCTGGAGAGTGTGACTGGTGATCAGGGCTGATAGAACGTGCAGGGGGTGTGACAGTACCCCCCCTCCACGGGTGACTCCTGGCACCCAGGACCGGCGGCGTGGACGACCACGGCCTCGAGGAGCTGGACGGTTGGGATGTTGCCGGTGGAATACTTCGAGGAGAGAGGGATCTAGAATGTCCTCCCGGGGTGTCCATGACCGCTCCTCGGGGCCGAATCCTTCCCAGTCGACTAAGTATTGGATCCGGCCGTCCCGCCGCCGGGAGTTGAGGATTTCCTTGACCTGGTAGATGTTTTCGCCCATGACTTCAGGTTGGGCTGGAGGGGGAGGCAGCTCTGGGTCTGTGGAAGGAGGAGAGACGGGATCAGTGAAGGGTTTCAGGAGAGAGACATGAAAGGCAGAAGGAATACGGGAGTGAGGTGGCAGGTTGAGGCGGTAGGTGACAGGATTAATTTGAGAGTGAATGGTATATGGCCCTATGTAGCGGGGACTCAGCTTTCTACAGGGCAGTCGGAGACGGATGTTTTGGGTTGACAACCACACTTTATCTCCAGGATGGTATACAGGGTTGGGTAGTCTGTGGCGGTTGGCGGCGTCAGTATGTCTCCGTACTGCCCGTTGGAGGTGTATATGAGCTGAGTCCCATACCCTCTCGCTCTCCTGGAACCAGTGGTTTACCGCGGGCACTTCAGAGGCTTCGCCGGTCCACGGAAATAGGGAAGGTTGGTATCCAAGAACACACTGAAAGGGGGTTAGTCCCGTGGATGCTTGGCGAAGAGAGTTCTGTGCATACTCCGCCCACGGTAAGTACTGGCTCCAGGTGTTCTGGTGATGAGCACAGTAGGTCCGGAGGTAGCGTGAGATCTCCTGAATCTTTCGTTCGGTCTGCCCGTTAGTCTGTGGGTGGTAGCCGGATGAAAGACTGATTGATGTTCCGAGCAACTGAAAGAAGGCCCGCCAGACCCTGGAAATAAATTGCGGTCCCCGGTCGGAGACGATATTTTCGGGGATGCCATAGTTGCGGAAGACATGGTGGAACAGTGCTTCAGCGGTTTCTAAAGCAGTAGGTAGGGCTTTGAGTGGGATTAATTTGCACTGCTTGGAGAATCTGTCGACCACCACCAATATAGTGGTGTGACCTCGGGATGGAGGCAGATCTGTGGCAAAATCTATGCCGATGTGGGTCCAGGGCCGGCGGGGAATGGGCAACGGTTGGAGTTTGCCCTCAGGAAGACGGTGTGGAGTGGTGGTTACGGCGCAGACCGAACACCCCCGGACATACTGGGCAACGTCCTTGGCCATACCTGGCCACCAGTATTTCCCACGCAGGAGCGAGAGGGTTCGCCTGCTGCCCGGGTGTCCTGAACCGAGGGAGGTGTGCGTACTTTCGAGGAGGGTAAGACGGTGACTGGATGGAACATAGGTTAACCCTTGAGGAAGACCAGGAGGGGATGGCTCCTCGAGAGTGGCGGCACGAATTTCCTCGTCAATTTTCCATAATATGGGAGCGATGGAGATGGAGGGTGGAAGAATAGGTTCGGGAGCTTCTGGAACAGGATCTGGTGAATAAAGACGGGAAAGGGCATCCGCTTTACAGTTTTTGCTCCCTGGCTGGTACGTGATGGAGAAGTTAAACCTGGCGAAGAACAGTGACCATCGAGCTTGCAGAGCGTTCAGTCATTGGGCATTGCGAAGGTACTGGAGGTTTTTATGGTCCGTTATCACAGTGAATGGAAACTGTGCTCCTTCCAGCCAGTGCCGCCATTCCTCGAGGGCCAGTTTGATGGCCAGTAACTCACGGTCCCCTATGCCGTAGTTCTGTTCGGCAGAAGTGAGTTTGCGGGAATAGTACGCACACGGATGGAGAGCTTTGGGTTTGTCAGACCACTGGGAGAGTACGGCCCCCACTCCTACGTCTGCCGCATCGACTTCGACCACGAAGGGCCGTGTAGGATCTGGGTGTCTGAGGATGGGTGCTACGGTGAATTTACTCTTGAGAAGTCGGAAGGCGCGATCCGCCTCGGAGCTCCAGGCGATGATTTTCCAACCCCCCTTGAGGAGAGATGACAAGGGTGAAAAGATTGAGCTGTAGTTCTTTATGAAGCGTCGGTAGAAGTTGGCAAATCCTAGGAAGCGCTGGAGCTCCTTGACGGTTTGGGGTACCTTCCAGTTGTTTACGGCGTCCACCTTGGTGTTCTCCATCTGGACCCCCGCAGCGGAGATCACGTAACCGAGAAAGGAGATGGTGGACAGATGGAACTCACATTTTTCGGCTTTGAGGTAGAGTTGGTGCTTACGGAGACGTTGTAACACTTGACTGACTTGGTCATGATGATCTTCTAGATTACGGGAGTAGATGAGTATGTCGTCAATGTATACAATAACACTTTTATGGAGGAGGTCCCTAAAGATATTATTCATAAAGTTTTGGAATATGGAGGGACTGTTTGCTAACCCATACGGCATGACCAAGTACTCATAGTGACCAGTAGGGGTGATGAAGGTGGTTTTCCACTCATCTCCTTCTCGAATACGGATCAGGTTGTACGTGCTGCGAAGATCCAGCTTACTGAAAACTCGCGCCTCCCGGAGCTCCTCAAGAGCGGCTGGCACGAGTGGTAAGGGGTAAGCAAATTTCACCGTAGCTTCGTTTAACACCCGATAATCGATACACGGCCTGAGCCCTCCGTCCTTCTTGGTTACGAAGAAGAAGCTCGATGCGGCAGGAGACTTAGATGGCCGAATGAAACCCTGGTCAAGGGCTTCGTGGATGTAGCTCTCCATCGCCTCGTGTTCAGGACGGGAAAGAGGGTAGATGCGACCGTGCGGTAACTTGGCGTTGGGCAGCAGGTCGATGCTACAGTCGCAGGGCCGGTGAGGAGGTAGTTGAGTGGCACGTTCTTTACTGAAGACATCCAGGAAAGTGTGGTAGGTGGGAGGAACGTGCCGAGTGAGGTCCGTGGAGGAGTGAGCTACAGTGGTTGAGTGAAGGGGAAGAGATGGTTGGTGGTTCGGTAAATGATGAATGTGTTCTTTGCAGGCTTTACTCCATTCGAGGATCTGTCCGGTGCTCCAGTTGATGGTAGGCTGGTGTTGGATCAGCCAGGGTCGACCCAACACAACATCAACGTTGGCCCTGGGCAAGACTAGGAGGTGAAGTTTTTCTCGGTGGCCAGGGGAGATAGTCAAGGTGACTTGGCGCGTCCGACGGGTGATCTGGCCCTCGCCCAATGGTGTAGATGCGATACCGGGTTTCATTAATCACTGTAGGGATGCGATGTTTACTGACGAAATGGGTGGAGATGAAGTTTCCAGCGGCTCCGGAGTCCACCAGGACATTGATGG
>CAIGQW010000302.1:3650245-3667201 GCA_903798125.1 Danio choprae | reverse complement strand
TGTGTGTGTGTGTGTGTGTGTGTGTGTGTGTGTGTGTGTGTGTGTGTGTGTGTGTGTGTGTGTGTGTGTGTGCGCGTTTACAATAAACCCAAACTTTCAATATATTTATTTCAAGTATCTGAATCTCTTATACATGAGTGAGTACACTAGAACCGACACGTTGGCAAAGTGTTAGTAAACTAATAAGCATATTTATGCAGCGCTGCAATTAAATACATTGTTTTATTGTTATTGCACAGCCTGTAATTATCAATAATATGTGTGTATATGTTTATTCACCCTTCTAATTCTTATTTGTGCTTGCGGGACGCTTCCCCAGCTTTGAAGGATGTCAGACCCAGCTGCTGGCACACTGGAGATGCAAATTACTGGCAAAAAAGCAAATGAGGGCGGCTTGTGCCAGTAGCGGGACTGTGCCAGTCCTGGAGAGACGTGGACTTCTCATAACTCTTTCTCTTTCGCTCTCTTTCCAGGGATTTGGTAGACCCTCATAAGGAGGGAGGAAGAGAATTTTTTTTAAAAAACATTAAAGGTGTTTAAAGCAAGGCATTACAGATGAACAGGTTATAAAAATAACTAATAGTTGTCATAATTACTCCATTTGATTGATTACTGTAGAAACTTGCTTGTTTGCATACATTTCTATTGTAAAAATCAGAACATTGGATAAAGGCCAGGATGAAAATTCTTCTTTCATTTTTTGATATAATAGAAAGAAAGGTTTTTACAGAGGGGATTATAAGTATCTCTTTGTATCACTCCATAATTCAGAAAGCACTGCAAACAGCGATAAAAATACATTTTTTGCTAGAATAAAATGTAAAATCCAGTCTTACGTTTGGAAATAACCAAAAATACATTGTATGACTCAAAATGATTGATTTTTCTTTTATGTCAAAACTCATTAGAATATTAAGTAAAGATCAAATTCCATGTTGACATTTTCTGAATTACTACTCAATTGTAATATTTTGTTATTTAATAATTTAATATATTTTAATATTTATTCATTCATTCATTTTCTTTTTGGCTTAGTCCCTTTATTAATCAGGGGTCGCCACAGTGGAATGAACCACCAACTTATCCAGCATAGGTTTTACACAATGGATGCCCTTCCAACTGCAACCCATCACTGGGAAACATACACACATACACTACGGATAATTTAGCTTACCCAATTCACCTACGTATAGCGCATGTCTTTGGACTTGTAGGAGAAATCAGAGCACCCGGAGGAAACCCACACCAACATGGGGAGAACATGCAAACTCCACACAGAAATGCCAACTGACCCAGCCGAGGCTCGAACCAGCGACCTTCTTGCTTCTAGTGCTACAAACTGCGCCACCATGTCGCCTATTTTAATATTTAATTGCTAATAAATGTAAATATATCAAAATTAATTTTTTGATCAGTAATATGCATTGCTGAGCACTTCATTTGGACAACTTTCAATATTTGAGGTATTGAATATTTTCTTACAATATTTTCATTTAAACTCTCAGATTCCAAATTTTCATATAGTTGTATTCATTCATTCATTCATTTTCATTTCGGCTTAGTCCCTTTATTAATCTGGGGTCGCCACAGCGGAATGAACCGCCAACTTATCCAGCATATGTTTTACGCAGCGGATGCCCTTCCAGCTGCAACCCATCTCTGGGAAACATCCATACACACCCATATACACTCATACACTACGGACAATTTAGCTTACCCAATTCACCTGTACCGCATGTCTTTGGACTTGTGGGGGAAACCGGAGCACCCGGAGGAAACCCACGCCAACACGGGGAGAACATGCAAACTCCACACAGAAACGCCAACTGACCCAGCCAAGGCTCGAACCAGCGACCTTCTTGCTGTGAGGCGAACGTGCTATCCACTGCGCCATCGTGAGGTCCATATAGTTGTATATCTCAGCCAAATATTGTCCAATCAAAAACAGACATCTGTGACTGATTTTGTGGTCTAGGGTAACATGTAATCATAAATGTATCTTCAGAATGTGTTTTTTGTGCTGCTGACAGAAAAAAAAAAAAAACATTTGAGAAAATGGTATTTAGAACATGTTTTGTTATTAAAATCACAGACAAAAATGTATAAAGTGCTGAAAAGAAACACTTTGATTTCACTTTCATTACAGTTCACTTTCGATGTTTTCTTTGAAAAAAAAAAAACACTTGTGTGTGAAAAATGAAAAATGTGATTTTGGCTGTTTAATTTATCACATTAAATGTATATTTCATCTAAAAATGTAAATGTGATGGTTTACCAGGTTCCAACATTCTTCAAAATATCTCCTTTTGTGTTTGACAGAAGAAAGAAACCAAAAAAAATCCAAAAAAAGTTTGGAACAAGTGGAGTAAATGAGGACAGAATTTTCATTTTTGAGTGAACTTTTCCCTTTGATGCATCATATCTAGTGAATAACACTGAATTGATCAGTGCATTAAAACAGCTTCAGATTGAAATAATTATTGGACAGGAGCAGCAGAAACACTGATGCCAACTCCTCACAGGAATGCATTTTAAAAGCTTTCGGATGTCAGCGTTATCTTGCGTGACCAAATTAGGGCCAAATGAGAAAAGTTAAGGTATTTTCGAGTACTGGAAGAGCTTTAGGTTCATAAATTTGATTCAGTGTGGGGTTGGAATTGTGGGTAAATCGCATAAGGAGGGAGCTGAGTCCTTGTGGATTAAAGCTGAATGTTTTTGTTTTTTTCTTGTATGGAAGCCATGAGAACAGTTTTACAGACAGATTAAACAGGTTGAGTTAAACTGCACACAAGCTGTCTTAACATGCATAGAAAATCACAAGCTAAACTGATTACAGCTGACCACCCATGACAAACAATCAGGGAAAGGAAAAGTCATTTAACTTGCCTTATTAATCACAGCCATCACCGCTTGTGTGTTGTGATTCAGCAAAGACTGTAGTCATTAGTCTCATCAGCTACATGAGTTATAATACATTTATCATGATGAACAGCATACAAGCAAAGTCAATATATTTCACAGAAAATAAGTATACTAAATATGAAAGAAAGAAACATTAGAATATATTGGATTAGGTTGAACTGTACATTTTGATTCAGTTTTATGTTGAAAATAATTATATTTTAGAGAAAAAGTCACAGTTCCAACACTTTAACTGATATTTCATAGTCAGTTTTGAAACAATACTGACCTGTATTGTGCATTAAACAAAAAATAATAATTTTGAACATACATCTTGAAGCATTTATATATATATATATATATATATATATATGGGCCTCACAGTGGCGCAGTGGGTAGCACATTCGCCTCACAGCAAGAAGTCGCTGGTTCAAGCCTCGGCTGGGTCAGTTGTCGTTTCTGTGTGGAGTTTGCATGTTCTCCCTGTGTTGGCGTGGGTTTCCTCCGGGTGCTCCGGTTTCCCCCACAAGTCCAAAGACATGCGGTACAGGTGAATTGGGTAGACAAAATTGTCCGTAGTGTATGAGTGTGAATGGGTGTGTATGGATGTTTCCCAGAGATGGGTTGCAGCTGGAAGGGCATCCGCTGCGTAAAACATATGCTGGATAAGTTGGCGGTTCATTCCGCTGTGGCGACCCCAGAATAATAAAGGGACTAAGCCGAAATGAAAATGAATGAATGAATGAATATATATATATATACACACAGCTTTGAGAGGGAATAGTTTCTCAGGATATACAATTTATATTTTTTAAATGTGAGTTTTGTTTTATTCTGGATCTCCTGATGACATTTCATGCCAATTTAAAATAAAAAAAGCTTTTATTTTTCATATAAAGTAGCAAAAAAGAGGCTATGTTTTAATACAATAAAAAAATTTAAGCATAGGTTTTGTGGCCATACTGTTTTGCATCTGCTTTATTAATGATTTTTTTAAGTTTATATAGATTTTTATTCAAATAATCTAAATGAATTTCTTGTGTTGATTTGCAATGAAATATAACTTGTTTTTACACTTAAAATTGTCAGGTAAATCCTAAAGTTGGGAAATTACAGAGATATACTTTAAGTAAAATCTAATAATTTGATGGAATAACGTCATAAATAAAACAGAGTAGACATAATAAATATTCTTAACCAAAGCAATGGATATTCTATATCAATTATGCTAAAAATAATAGTACATTTCATTTACTGGCTGTATTTAAAATATGTATTTGTCCTATATTTACTTTTTTTACTTGTGTGTGCTTCATAAAGTATATCATTAAAACCCATTTAGCCACTGAAAAGACAGAATGACAGTCATCAAAGACGAGTCCCGCATACACACTTCAGCTAAGGATGCCGCACCAGCATCTGATTAAACACGCACTTACATCAAGAAGACAGACATAAAGTAGATAGAGATTTCAGATTTTTCATAAAAAAATTATTTAAAACATATTCTACAGTTCATTTTCAGACAATCAGAAATAACATGTTAAAAAAGCAAACAAAGAAAACAAAAGCACATACATGTTTTGGGGAGTGATTTATCCTTTAAATTTAACAGTATATTTACTATTCAGTGTTCAGAATAGTGGCATTAACTATAAATAACATTATAAATGTCAAGCCTCAATGAATTTATAGCAAAACAGGGGGCCTCATGCGGGAAATGCGTTATGCAAATATTCACATGTCTCTCATTTGGCACCAATCCAAATGCGTGTGCCCTATGCTCGTGTTTTATTTGCTTGATGTTAATTGCATTACTGAAGTCACAGCACATTTCAGATGATTAAAAAAGTCACTTATATTTCAGAAAATAGGGTTAATGCATTCCAACAGCATTATAATAACGATATAATGCATTTAACAGAAAGGCTACGAGTGCAGGGTTAACAAAAAATGGTTCAATATTTCAAATATTGTGCAACACTATGACGGTGAGCAAATTATGACCTTTTTATTTTAATTACTGATTACCCTTTATTTAAAATAAAGACACATTTTTTTCAAATTCACAAAAACAAAGCCATAATTGTCTCAATGTAAATGAGACAAAACATGTGATGTCATGTATATGCACATTACATGTACACGCTGTTAACAATTTCCTGCAGCAGTTTGCCAGCAATTTACTGTAATTCAAGCTTACGGCAAAAATATTGTATTAATATTTACAGTAGCATTTATCTTGCTGTACACACATTTACAGTGTTGGATATCTTTACTGTAAAATATACAGTTGTTTTAGTCTTCTCATCAGTAAAAAAGTTTCATACAATAACAAATGTACTGGTAGTTCATTTGGTTATTTACTGTGAAACAGTAAGTGCAAATTACTGTATTTCCTGTAATTGGCCAGGTTTCACGCTATTATTAACTGTATTTTTATTCACAGCAAATTAAAAGTACTGTTTTATTGGCATGAGGATATTTCCCACAATACAATAACATATTGCGTAACTGGCATACAATAACAGTCATTTGCAAAAACTGTAAACAAAATCTTTTCAATATTTAGGTGCATCATTGTCATGTAAACATTCCCTAAGCTTGACTAGACTATTCTGCGAGCTCCTGATAGTAGTTTTAGAGACCTGGATTCAACAATATGGTGTCCGCGATAGAAAACTACACAAAAATCTCCTCAGTTTTCATAGACGTAAGCAAAGACCTGCAGCAGTCACAGAAACAACCAAGAACGTCAGTGTTATTCACAAAATAAAACAATAATCAGTGACCCTTTAACCTCCATCATCCACAAAGGCATAAACAGTCTGTGATCCCATATACTTATTACCATCTGTCATTTCCAAATGATCCCAAGAATGCTGTCCATTCCAGACATGGCATCTAAAATAATTCAAGTTGTTTATCAGTAGTAATATTTACATTTTATGGCAATAGGAAAACAATTGCTTTGAAGGCGGACGGTTGCAGACTTCAAAAGGAGCTGGACAAGGAATGCCAAACACTTGGGGAGCATTTGATCTTTAAAGGTCTTTGATCAGATATACGTCCACCTAGGATAGTCATCTCTATTGTTCCAGCTATTGTGTTGCTCAGGGCAGCTTTCTCAATGACAAATTTGGCCCTGCAACAGTTAATGTGACGATTCAATAGACCTTCCCTTCTTCCTTTGTGCTCAAGCAATATACGTGCTGAGATACAGATCTGACTGTTTGTAAAAACACCTCTGAAGCAAACTTACAACGTGCGCAACCACTTCAAATTAATCGAGGGGAACTTCATCCATTCAGTGTCCGTAAAAATAGATAATGTAATCATTTTGGTCATTTTTCCGCTATATTTTTTGCTATTACTGATATAATAGATATAAGGAAGACATGATGTGGGAACCGGAAATCAAATATAAATAGGACTGAAATACCTTAATTACCTTGAAATGAGGAAGCAGATGCTGGTATCGCTGGTTATGCTGTCATGCATTTATTTTAGCGTTGATGAAAAAATAAATTGATTTGTTATCAATTTGTGGGGAAAGGGAAATTGCTGGATTTTATGATCATAATTGAAATCCCGAGAAGTTTTGTTTTTTTAATCTAAAACCACATCATTCATCCAAGAGCATATATGAGATGTAATGCACAACTCTTGACCAGATCATTCAATCTTATTCTATTTTATGAACAGATTAAGCCATAATGGGTGGCAAATAAAATGATTTAGATCACAATTCATGCATAGAGAATTGTTTTGCTAGCTGTGTTTTGGCCTGGGGCCTCACAGTGGCGCAGTGGGTAGCACGTTCGCCTCACAGCAAGAAGGTCGCTGGTTCGAGCCTCGGCTGGGTCAGTTGGCGTTTCTGTGTGGAGTTTGCATGTTCTCCCTGTGTTGGCGTGGGTTTCCTCCGGGTGCTCCGGTTTCCCCCACAAGTCCAAAGACATGCGGTACAGGTGAATTGGGTAAACTAAAATTGTCCGTAGTGTATGAGTGTGAATGGGTGTGTATGGATGTTTCCCAGAGATGGGTTGCAGCTGGAAGGGCATCCGCTGTGTAAAACATATGCTGGATAAGTTGGCGGCTCGTTCCGCTGTGGCGACCCCAGATTAATAAAGGGACTAAGCCGAAAAGAAAATGAATGAATGAATGAATGTTTTGGCCTGTTGTGTAAATCTGTTGTGTCTTATTTTGACAGCTAATGCATGAATGTGTAAAATAAAACCAAACACATCTTGCATTAAACAGGAAAATTAACATGTAAGATCTGCTGACTTTCTGTCTGCTGCACCTTACACATTGTGCATTCACTTTTGGCTCTCCATTTCTCAGATTTAAAATGCAACACAACTTTTCAAAATATAGTCATGATTTGCATGTTTTGTTTCATATAGTTAACTTCTTGTGTAAAAGAGTAATTTTTTTATGTATCTTGATTCAAAATATGGCCTGTTTCTAAATATAAAGATTTAAATGTAAAGTAATTAGTCATTTGTGTTTATGGGAAGATAAAATCGTTTTCGAAAAATGTACTTTTCACTCATTTCCAGTTTTTAATAAACATCATTTTTAGGAATCCGCTGAAATTATTCTGAAAACAAAAATTCTGGATGTACTTGACCATGTACTTGTACTGGTACTTGAATTTAAAGAGCTTTGTAATATTGATTTATTATTTTAATAAATAATATAAAGTGATGTAGTAAGATGTTTTAAATGTAAATCAATACATTTAATTTTACTGAATAAAAAAAAAACACATTTTAATTTTGTCAAATTGTATTGACAGTGAATGAGTCAAGAGGCATCATTTTAACAGCGTTGCCATGAAAGCACAGTAGCGCTACTACAAGCAGCAGGAACAAGTATACTACATAAAAATGTTCTGTCTGTGCATTATTTGAGTAGACTTCGCTTTTTTGGTGAGCACGAGTGCTATGCATAGATATGTATGTGGGTATATGAGCAGAATATCCACAGAACAGAATATTGAGCTCTTTTGAAGTTTGACGCTGAAATGCGTGGAAGCTAGTTGAAGGTTTGCTCTGTTTGTCTTGTTTTTTTGGTTGGCGCAAAAACTAACTTTGCTTGTGTGGAACAAGCCAGTGACATGAGCTTCATAGTGCAATGTATTTTTGTTGAGCAGTGTGGAGCAGCATAGCCATTTTTCAGCTCATATTTTTGTGTTTTTCTCTTTTGCGAATTTCAGCGGCCAAACATTTGGTGCATTTATAATCATTTAGCATCAGGAAGCTTGCACTCCAGAGGGTTATTAAAAAAAACAGTCAGCGCCAGTAGCCTATAATGGGTAAGCACACCAACATATAAGCACTGAGGTGCTCACTGCAACCCAAGTTCGATTCCCGGCTCAAGAACCTTTGCCGATCTTTCCCTTCTCTCTGCTCCCCACACATTCCTGTCTCAACTCTCATCTATCTTATCCAATAAAAAGGTTAAATCCCCCTAAAAAAAATCTGGGTTTGTTTGCTAAGGCTTGTAAATAATGTTCAGTTTCTTGGACAAATCATCAGACCAATCATTTTGCTTCAAAAAAAAAAAATTGTCATCAGGAGACACAGGAAATAACATGGAAAACACAGGAAATAAAATGTGTTTTGCCTGCATGTGTTTTTTTACCATTTACTTGCATTTAAAGAATCACGGAAGCCTGAGGGTTGAAAATAAAGCTAATTTTTATCTTACCCACTACCCCGATTTCACTTTGGTCTGCAGAATGACATACAAATACATAATTCAATCTCAGTATATCAGTTACGTCTCATTTTCGCCTCTAGGTGTAAAACAATAGCTCACAAATCATGCATTCGACAGGATATTTAACACGCTCATGTAAATACTCACACAGAACCATGTAAGATCTGCTGGCTTTCTGTCTGCTGCACTTCACAGATCTTACATTCACTTTTCCGTCATGGCTTCCCTCACTGATGATTATATCAGTGCTATTCTGGGTTGTTGAATGTCTGCCAGGTGTTTTAATGTCACTCATTCCTTCATTTGAGTGTAAGGAAATAAACACGTCAGAAGGGGACGCAGATATATCAGTAAGTGAGATGAAATTGCTTTGCAGAGCCTCTGGCAGAGCATTCAGTGAACTAATAAGGCCGATTAGGTGATTTCAGGGGTGAATGAGTGAGTGTGTCAGTGTGTTCAGAGTAACCCCTCATTTCCTCTTACCCCGGGGGCGTGTCTGAACAGCCCCCCAACCAATCAGCAGATGGATGGTGAATGTCCAGAAACGCCTCCTTTGTCCCAATACAATGCTTCAGAAGAAAGGCATGAAAGCATTGAAGCAGTGGGGGGGGGCAAAAAATTTGAATTTTACAAATGTATAAAATATATGTATTTGTTCCTGAGTAAATTGTTCTAGAAAATTTAAAAATGGTCACATAATGAATTACAGTCAAGTAAAATTATATCGCATTTCTTATTTCTGAAGGATATTAGTCTGGCCACTATATGCATGTTAATTTATATTGACAATTTTGTTTTTTTACTTACATTTATTTTTTAAATTGTATTATTTTTATTATTAATATGATAGAAAAAATGATAACAGATAAAGGACTGTAACAGATATAGGACTGTTGGGTTCCAGATGTTTATCCAGGTATTTGCTGGTTGTATTATTGAGTGATATTTCTTACAGAGGCTTACTTTTCTGAAATGTGATCATAATAAACTCTTGCACACTTTGATCCTTGAAAACACATTGATACTTCGATACACATCATTATGTGCTGCTTATACTTTTCTTAAAATATTTTTGAAAGCTTTTAATTGTATCGAAATCCAGTGTAAGTGTACATTATTGCGGCAATATTCAAAAAGCGTAATGCTAAAACGTTCAACATTCACAATATTGTTTGTTAAAAATGTTTCAAATTGTTATTTCAGTGGAAGTGAAATATAAGTGTAAGTGTAAAGAAATGTAAACCTTTTTTCCTCGTTATTTTGTTTTATGCTATTGTTAGGTAACAGTTATAAATATTTAGATTATATAAATATAATAAGCAAGAAAAAAACATTTTAATGAATATAATGTAAAGAAATGTAAAGAGCTTTCTATCCATATCACAAAAAATGCTAACATTTTAAATGATAAATGTGAACAAATGTAAAGAGTTTCCCATTCTTGCCAGTATCTACATTCTGATCATGAAATGGTTAAAATCTTTTGTTTGCATTCTACATCTTGTGATCTGAATTTAAAAATGTAAACACTTAATCAATAAAGTTAAAACAAACGTGAACAGTTTTAGTTTAGCTTAGCTTAGCTAAGCTTAGCTTAGTTTAGTTTAGTTTAGTTTAGTGAAAATCTAGAAACAGATTAAGCAAAACCCAGTAGTCACACTTTTTTTTTAAAATGTGCCATTTCCACAATGTGCATTATATAAAAAACAATATGGTATTCGGTAGATTTATTCAATCTTTTGTATGCATTTCCTCCTATATTTCCTTCTTTTTTCTTGTGTTGTTGGGTTCTTGTAATGAACTGATTGTTGATAGTTATCAGCTCTTGTTGCACATGTAAACACACTCAACGTCTTAATGAACTGCACTGTAGAGCGACTGATCCCTGCAGTAATTACCATCTGCCTCTTTATACACACTTAGTCGTGGAGTAATGCCAGAGAACAGAATCACTTTTTCCTCCCATTTTTCCCTCACGAACACTTCAGACTGCATATAATAGCAGACATAAAGTACAGTCAGCAATCAAACTGTTTGGTGGCCAGTTTTTGGTTTAATTCTTAACAAAGTGTCAATTATCAATTACAACATTTCAGATCAAAAAGAAGACTGTTCGGCATTAAAGATGCTCCCATAGGTTTTAACCGAGGAAGCTTTGTTATTATACGACTTCTTGCTTTTTTTCGAACACACTCCAAAACACCAGTAATTGCCCCTCCATTCACCGGGGCATCTCTAGAGAAAACACTTATTCCAGCACTGGAACTGGAACTCCTTTAAAAACACAGTTGCACTTGGCGAGCATCATTAAATGGCCGTTTTTAAAGGACTTCAGGTGTGCTCAGGCCACAGAAGAGTCTCCTTTGGGAGAAGCTCTTGACAGTTGGATATGGGTGTGAGTGCACTAGTTCACAGCGGTGACCAGCAATGGTGGGGATACTGGGGTTTGGGCCCATTAGCCGAATGCTGTTTAATGAGAGAAAGAAAGTGAGATGGAAAGAGAGAGAGAGAGAGAGAGGGCAGAGCTAAAGGCTGACTCTTTTTTAATGAGCAAAGTGTGAGTCAATAAGCAATGGACGGCTTCTGCAATTCATGGATGCTTAATGACATTGCTAATCCCTCAGGCGACTATGGCAGCGAAACAATTGGTTTTCACCCTCGTATGGTGAAATATTCCAGCAACACCTACAGTACCCTCGGCCTGGGCTGCCTCTCAGATGAGGCGCAGGTTACAATATGAGGCCTGTCCTTAAATGTTGGGATATTTAAATGCTTTTTTTAGATGCAAATATGAAACTAGGGTAGCACTTTATTTTGACGTTGCCTTAACTAACATTTTGCTGACGTTTGTCGTTTGTGAGCATATGTTAACTTAGGGGCTATTTATATGACAATATTTTCAGCTAAAAACTGGAAACTTTTTATCCATTTTCTTTACATTACAATGATTACAAAGTGGAAGTTTTTGAAAATGCCACTGTCTGTGCAAACACCTGAAAACGAGAGTCTTTGAAAATGATGATGTCATGGACGTGTATGATACATGTTTAGGGAGGTGTAGATGAAAGGTTTCTAACATTTTTCCCAAAAAAGAATATATATAAAATATTTTTCAAAACTTCTTTTGTGTTTAACAGGAGAAAGAAATGCATAAAATTATGGAACCATTTGAGGTGAGTAAACTGAAATGAGCAAATTATTAAATCTACAAGTTTCATTGCTAAGGTTTTGCACATTAAGATGCATTTCTTCTATGTCAAAAATAAGTTGAATGCATGACAAGGAAGCTAACAAATTGAAATCCATATTACAAACGTTTTTTAAATAGAAAATAGTATGAAATAATCTATTCATGAAAGAATATTCATCTATTCAACATCTTCTCCATTTACATTATCGTCCACTGCCAACTCAACTTCAGACATGCTTCCCATATGGAAACAGATATGCAGATTTAAAAGTGAAAGTAATTGGAAACTAACTGCATTCCACATCACATTCCAGGCTGGACTTCAATAGTCTTTGCTTCCGAGCCACTGCCACATCAGATCTGGCACAGCTCAAATAATGGATGTTTGGAGGTAAATCTAGAATTTGTTTAAATTCTCTGGGTTTGGGACAAAATTGTTATGTATAGGGGCCCCATTCTCTATATTTAGCAGTGTTTTAGTGGGACCCATGTAGTCATAAGGCCTGGAACGCATAGTGTAAAAACAAACTTAAGACTATTGGCATGTATGTTGATGACAGAACTTTGGTTTAATCTATTGCAAAATTGTGCATCAAATGGGTGTAATAATAACACACAAAAAAATAGTAAGCAATTCTAAAGTGAATGAAACATTCTGACAGCAGCTTTTCCAGATAAAACCCAATGGTATAAACCTTTCAGGCACAGCAAGAGAAGTTGGCCATTCCAAATCTGGGATTTCTAGAATATTAAATCTTTACAGTATCACTAACTCAAAAAGGCTGGTCATCCACAATGGACAAATGCACAAGAGTACAGGTTAATGCAGAGAATCTAAATGGTCAGTCAGTTCAACACTGCAGCTGTAATTACTCACCCAACATTCAGCCCTGAACACTAACAGGGTAAGGATCTATTTTGACAAAAAGCCCTGCAATGACCAAACCTTCATCAGCAGAAATAATGAAAGGCTAAACTTAACTTTGCTGAAGACCATGTTGTGTGGACAGAAAACTGGTCCAAAGTTTACTGAAGTAGTTTGTTTTTTAGAGGCTAATGGGAAGCATGTTTGTCATCATTTTGGTTATTTTGTAAAAGACTGATTTATTAGGGCCTAACAGCAACACCTAAAATGTATTTAAAAAAGACTTATACTTACTAAACAAACTTTCTAATAGTAAGTGCTTTTTCACTTTAGTTTTTCCAATAACTTATTCATCTTCAACATAATTTTGGCATTCATCACTTTTACAATAAATCTAAAAAAGCAAATACTATTTGTTTTGTACTTCTATGTTTAAAGTTTAATTCAATGTGCTATTTTTTCGCCATTTATGTGTGAAAATGTTTCACCTTTTTTTCTACTACAACCTAAACTCCTTTGAATAAACACACACTCACTTTTAATAAAACAAAAAACTGACACAACCACATACACCTTTCAGTGCTTGTGTGATTTTACAGGCTTATCCTTTCTCTCTCACACACAGAGCTAGATCCAGATGTCCTTTGCTTTCAGCCCAGTCTGTCTGCCAGAGGAGGCAAGAGAGCCGCCCTGGCAAGAAGAGACAGATAGATGAAAGAGAACCAATAGAGACAGAGAGTAATGAAGCAAAGGGCAAAGTGAAAGAGAAGAGAGAAGTATGAAGATAGATGTATATGCAGAGAGAGAGAGAGAGATTTTTTCTTCCTTCCTGATGTCTTTATTGGCAGTTCACCCTGGGAGCTCTTCATTGCTACTTGAGTCCAGAGAGACAAGAGCAAATGTGCTACAGTCCATTCACTTCAGCCTTACACTCTGACAAACTGTCCCGCTTCGTTTCAGTTCTCCCTTCCACCTGTGTGGAGATGTAAAAAAACTGAAATGAAAACCAGAGACCTTTCTATTGCAGTGGTGAATATATTATTCAATTTGGAATGTAGTGTAGTATGTGTGCGTGTGTGCGCGTGTGCGTGTGTGTGTATCAATGATCAGTTAATGCCTAAAAAATGTTTAATAATCTGTATAATAATAATATGTTTCCCAGAGATGGGTTGCGGCTGGAAGGGCATCTGCTGCGTAAAACATATGCTGGATAAGTTGGCGGTTCATTCCACTGTGGTGACCCCAGATTAATAAAGGGACTAAGCCGAAAAGAAAATGAATGAATGAATAATAATAATATGCTGCATCAAAATATCTAAAGCGGTTTAAAAAGTGTACGTAAAATATGTATTTATAAATACGTAAATATGTAAAAAAAAAATTTTAATGTTTTGGGCTTGCAGTATTTTATTTTATTTTAATTTTTTATTTTACCCAGGCTGCATTTATTTTATCAAAAATCCATTAAAAATAGCGGTATTGAGAAATATTATATGTGGACAATTGTACAACTATTTTCATTTAAAATGGTTGCTACTTTATAAAATATGTATATGTTGTTTTTTCCCTTTATAATAACAGTGCACAGTGATTTTTTTTAAAGTTGTTAAATATTTATTATTAACAATTAACAACAATTAACAAGAAAATGCTAATTCGTTCATTCATTTTCATTTCGGCTTATCCAACTTATCCAGCATGTTTTATGCAGGGGATGCCCTTCCAGCTGCAACTCATCTTTGGGAAACATCCATACACACTCATTCACACACATACACTACAGACAATTTAGCTTACCCAATTCACCTATACCACATGTCTTGTCATATACTTGTGGGGGAAATCGGAGCACCCAGAGGAAACCCACGCGAACACGGGGAGAACATGCAAATTCCACACAGAAATGCCAACTGACCCAGCCGAGGCTCAAAACAGCGACCACCGCGCCGCCAAAATGCTAATTCAGTGAAATTTACCATTTTAAATTAAGTGGCCATTTTTAGTTAAAAACAGACACGTGCTTTATGCATTTTGTCTGTTTAGTTTATTACCAATTTTGTTGTTTTATTAACTTTTATTGCCCATTTTACCTAAAAACATGAAGAACTTAAAAGAGATAGTTCACCCAAAACAGAAAATTCTGTCATCATTTACTTACTCTTTACTTGCTCCAAACCTTGAGTTTGTTTCGTCTGTTGAGCACAAAATACGATATTTTGAAAAAAAGCTAGAAATCTGTACCCATTGACTTCTATATTGACTTCCAGTCTTTGTTTTTACAACTATAGAATGGTAAAAGGTTTTCAGCTTTCTTCAAAATATCTTCGAGTCAACAGGATAAAGAAACTTAAACAGGTTTAGAACCACATGAGGGTGAGTAAATATTAAGTAAATCTTAATTTTGGGGCAAACTATCCCTTTAAGTACAGTAGTGATGTAAACAATTACTGTCAACTTGGTCATTGTGTAAATGTACACTGAAAACACAATTTTTGTTCCATTGAAGACAGACAGCCCCTGTCAAACCCCTCACTGTGCGAGTTGTTCCTCTCAGCATGACCTCAATGTTGTGAGTGATCTTTTATCCTTTCCTTCCTTTCCTCTTTTCCCCTTTATTTCAATCAGTTCTTCCCCTGCAGTAGAGGGTGCTGTGTGGTGAACATCTACACCAATCTTCAGATATAAAGACTCAAACATCCCACCCCTCCAGCCTTTTTCCACCCAGCTCACACGTCCACTCCAACAGGGGAAATCAGGGCCAGTTTAATAGATCTTAGAAGCCACTAAAGAGCACCCGAGATTGGCCAATGATTGCTGGGTTTGACTCATCATCCAAACGCTCGCTCTAAACCTGCACAACCCCCTAGAGCTTATCTCTGCCTTTGGCCAAAATCAGCTCTTTTACTCCTCTTCACTTAGAAAGAGCTGTCCAGAGAAAATATATAACCCACTTAATGTAGCACTCACCTTCTCTGAGGAGTCCAAAGATGCTATCAGATGAGGGAGTTTCCCTGGAACCAGGGTTT
Organism: Danio choprae; assembly: GCA_903798125.1. Taxonomy (NCBI): domain Eukaryota; kingdom Metazoa; phylum Chordata; class Actinopteri; order Cypriniformes; family Danionidae; genus Danio; species Danio choprae. Next base: position 3,651,492 of record CAIGQW010000302.1, on the reverse strand, counting down.
TGTGGCTGTTAGAGAAACACACAGTTGGTGCATTTAATTAGTCTGTTCATACAGTAGTGGCCGAAAGTGATTTCTGGAAGAGACAATATTTGCTTTTGATGAACCTTCAAGTTTAACTAAATCATCAAAATATGAAGGATGTTATACTGGGAAGATAAAAAAGAACAGTAAATTTGGTGGAAGTGTTTAACTGGTAAAATTATTTGACAATAAAGAAAACTATTGCTAATCTTTGAGCATGAGATTTATTTTACTTTACTTTTGTATTATATATATTATTATTTCTTTTATATATATTTTACTTTTTTCCTGTTTCATTTTTTCCTGCACTAAATTCTGTCATAATTTACTCACACTTCTCAATTTACAATTCATACTTTATAATTTACTCAAGTTTCTTTCATTCTGAACACAAAAGATGTCTTAAAGAAAGGTAGAAAGCTGTAGCCATTGACTTCCACAGTATTACTTTTTACTACTAATTAAATCAATGGTTACAGATTTTCAGATTTCTTCAAAATTCATTCATTCATTCATTTTCATTTCGGCTTAGTCCCTTTATTAATCTGGGGTCGCCACAGCGGAATGAACCGCCAACTTGTCCAGCATATGTTTTACGCAGCGGATGCCCTTCCAGCTGCAACCCATCTCTGGGAAATATCCATACACACCCATTCACACTCATACACTACGGACAATTTAGCTTACCCAATTCACCTATACTGCATGTCTTTGGACTTGTGGGGGAAACCGGAGCACCCGGAGGAAACCCACGCCAACACAGGGAGAACATGCAAACTCCACACAGAAACGCCAACTGACCCAGCCGAGGCTCGAACCAGCGACCTTCTTGCTGTGAGGCGAACGTGCTACCCACTGCGCCACTGTGAGGGCGATTTCTTCAAAATATCCTATTTTATGTTCAACAGAAATAGAAACTCAGAAAGGTTTGGAACCTCCGTAAATAGTACCGCTTTAATGGTTACATTTTAATTTTTGATACACATACATCCTTCAATTTAAACTAGACTTTAATTTGGTGGGATTGTTGTCCGAACACTTGACATGTCATAATTTAAGTATTTTTGCAGTTTTCTTTTCATAGACACATCAGTCCATATCAGTATTCAAGTCTACAGTCCAAAATATATGTCTAAAATATAAAACCAAGCTCTGACATACATTATTAAGTAATGACTGTATTGGTTCCATCCCAATAAAAAAACTACTATATATATATATATATA
>CAIGQW010000302.1:3570892-3645979 GCA_903798125.1 Danio choprae | reverse complement strand
AGATAGATAGATAGATAGATAGATAGATAGATAGATAGATAGATAGAGTGAATCATTTGTATCTGAGGTAACATCATATAACTTAGCAATATATGAGGCAACACTCATATTACCCTAATACTAAACTAATGTGGCTCAAACATTAAACAAACTCAGATCATCTTAGTCATCATCAGACCAAAGCACCAACTACCTCAACACCACCAGCTCACCTCTGTCTCTTGTCTTCCTCCCTCCTCGTTAAAAACACCTCTCTCTCTCTTTTTTCTTCCTCCGCGAGGTTAGGGAGGCAAACCAGTTTATCAGTGATGGAGAGGGATTTATTAGTGAGAAAAAGATAATAGCTACCCATAGGGCCATAGAGGCCTGATTTACTGGCACTAATATTTAGGATTCCTACAGCCAGGCAGGCCGGGGCTCTTTATCTTCCCCCCCTGCCTGTGGCGCTGAGAGGTGCAGGGTCGAGGCCGGACGATGAGGGATGAACCCCCACGAAAGCAATGCTCTCACCCGCTCACTCAAAGCAATTTGGGACACAGAGTGATGTGAGAGGAGGAAGTTTTCTGGTGCTGGAGGCATCTGTTCGAGCCCAGCTCAGAGATCTGTCAGGCACCTGCTGAGAAACTGACAGAATTCCCAACACAGGCTCTATTTTTAATCTGTCATGTAGTCAAGACCAGCAGACCAGGATCTTTATTAGAACATTTCCCTCTGTTCACACGGACTGCAAGTAATTTGGATATTCGCTGTAACTCACGAAATAAAGTGAGATTCTGATTTGACACGTGCATTCACTGCTTTACAAAAGCTGCTCTGTGTGTTCTGCTTAATAAAAATCTATACAAAAACGTTTCTTTACAATCATTATAATCAACTTAAGTTGGTTTAATCTTTTGTTTTTTCATTTCAATTTGCACTGTTGTTTTGGTTACTTCAGTCATAGACATATTATACTCTAATACATTACCAATATTGCCACTAAGTGTAAAAGGTTTAACAAAAATATGTTAAGAATTTTAAAAATATTAGCCTACATTTTACACATTTTTTGTTGTTGTTTTAGGAAGAAATGTAAAAATAAACAAAACACCCATTCTAGATATTAAAACACCAAGTCAAAATTAGATTAAAAAAAAAAGAAAAAAAAGGAAAAAATCTAAATGAGAAGAGGATCAAATGTCAAAACAAACAAACATTTAAAAAAGAGCATTTGGTTCAAGTTACACTAATACGTAATAGTTTCGTAAGTAAATGAATAAAAGTATTAACATTGTCTGTCATTAAATGGAACAACTGATATTTTATCCAACTCTTACAACAGCATTCCCTTTTAATACTGGAAACGTTAGCGAATGAATAAATAAATAAATAGCCTAAACAGCCCAAATATGCCTAGATAAATAAATAAATAGCCTAAACAGCCTAAATAGGCCTAGATAAATAAATAAATAAATAAATAAATAAATAAATAAATAAATAAATAAATAAACACTTGATAACCTTCCAACTAAAAAATAAATAAAATTAAATATGTACAAACAATTTTTGTGTTTTGTGTTTGTGAGAACGTTTTGAGAACATAACCAGATAAGAACTGCGCGTTGTTTACGCAAATAAAATATCTAGAAAGACATCACGTGTAGCTGTCAGTCAAAAATAAACTGCTGCTAACCTCACCGGTGTGACAGATTTTCCGTTATTCTTCGACGTCGAGTCACTTGACTCCGATCCCTCCATTGAAGTTTAATTTACGTTTATCACTCAAACGTTTTTGCGGTAATGTTAACGGTGGTACTAACGTTACGGACACCCAAAAGCAACATTAGAAGAAAATGTTATCGCGTGGACGCGCATGCGAAAAGCTAATGGTTCACACGAGCAGCTAACGTTAACATAAAGTCAGTTTTTATTACTTCTTATTCTTCTTGTGGGTGTCTGCTCCAAATAAAAACGCTTTTAGGTTACTTAACGTTATTTAGCGTTAAACAGCTTTCTCTCGTCACGGCTTTGACGAACTTGAACATGACGTTAAGTGAAATCCGTGTGACTGCCGTGTGAAATTGCGCCTAAATAGGAACTAATCCCCAAACGTGTGGGTTACCAGTAACGTTAACGTTACTTTGAAGAGTGGAAAATTACCTCAACAAGGAAATCCGAGTTAGGTTGTCGTCCAAGTTAGGGTTTTCCCCGTTTAACAGGGACAGTCCGAGTTTTTGGTGTCCTGTTCCTGGTTGGAGCTGTCTCTGTAAATGTCGCAGCAAGTTCGGCACAAACACAAAACAAAGCCGTATAATACGGTTCAAACACGTTGTAAATAGAACGCAAAGCAAAATGCCCTTCGCTCCTCTGTGCAGAGCAACGATCATGATTATTGTCAACAGCAGAGGGCGCTGCGAGCTACACGGATTACTGCGTCTCGATGCCGTCTAGGTTCAAATAAAGTAATACTGTTTAAAAGTAGGATATAACAGGAGCTTATCTGTGCGCAGGTTTGTTTTGCACGAAGTTGTAAATGTTCATCAAATTTCCTCCATCTCAAAGCTAATTCTAATCAGGTTAATTAGTAAAAACCTTTTTACTGTACATAAACAGGTGCACTTGTTAATCAGCAGAAAAGGGTGCATCCCTTTTTCTGAACAGTTTAACTACAATATAGCATAATGCAGTGTTGTATAAACTAATTCGTCACAAAAACAAACCCTCAAAAAAATGATGGTTGTTCAAACTACTTATTTAAAATAAGCTGAAACAACACAATTCTTGAGGGGTTTTTTTTTAGATAACTTAATTTTTTTATAGTCAATCCACTAAAATTTGTAAAAAATAAGATAACTTATTTCCTTCATGCTGTCCCAACACAAATCAATTGTGTGGAACCCAGCACATAACACTGCATAACACAAACATGTTTTGTGCACTAGTGTGTCTTATAAATCATGTGTGTTTATGTGTGTACATGTACATTCACGTTTTGTTTTGTTACTACTGTCTTTACTTTATTCACTGTCTTTACCTGAGCACAGGTGACATGTCTTCAGGGCTGGATACACCATCCAAGATGACAAGGAGTCTAACCGGATATTAGGAGATATGCAGCTGTCTGTCCATGCTGATCCGTGCGCTGACCAGGAGGTACAGGGAACTTCGGCAGCTGCTCTTAGATGAGAGGTCATAGGTTCAAACCACAGGTGCTGTACCCTGCAGCAGGACACTTCCAGTCTAAACAGTGTAAACGTTTTTCTGGAATGTGAAAGTGCACGACTGGATCACAGGAACCAGCCAATCAGGATACCGTTTACACTGTATCTTTTGGAGAGACTTTGGTTAAGCCATGCTGGTTTAAGTGCTGAGCTCTGACAATGTAAGCTGTGTTATTAGCTGGCTTGTCTCAGTGTAATGAGGTCAACATACTGTAAGAGCTGAAGTTTAGGATGAAAACTGGAAATGATATCATCACCATAACTGTTGGCCAGATAGAGGTTATCTTGAGCATCAACAAAAACGAAATACACCTTTTTTCTTTTTTTTGACCTTCTTAAATCCAGACCTTCTTGACCACTCTTAAATTTAAAGGTTCCTTTCACTGGTTCCAATGCACAGAAACTTTGTTTAAAGTAAAACCATTTTAGGTTTCCCAAACTACCTTTCAGTCAGCGGAAACATTTATATCTTAGTGTTATAAAAATTTAAATAGATCAGAGTTTTTACTCACACTAAGGCATAAATGGGTGTTTTAAGAACCGCTGATTGAATTTTTCTTTGGGAAAACAAAAATGGTTCTTCTGTGGCATCGCTACAAAAACCCTTTTTTCGAACCTTTATATTTAAGTGTTTGTTGTCCAAGCTAAGTACTCTTAAGCTTAAATTAACATGTGGCTTTTGTTGTTTGCCTGCACACAACTAAGATGTGGCTAATTAGTTAAAACTGCATAAGCGACTTCGTTTGTTGTCCCTGGCTATTTAGAGCCTAGAATAATTGGGAAGTTTTTGTATTATGCTGCAACCAATGTCACATAACTAGTGAGTGTTTTTCACCATTACTTTGTGCCTCAGGTGGTAAAACCTCTGCCATACGACTGCCTCACACCCTTTAGTGGCAAATAACACATCAATGGAGCAGGTGTAGCATAGTTAGCTGTTGAAAAGTGGGCACCAAGTAACACAAAGGCATACAAATATGTTCAATGGCCCATTGAGCAACAAAATATCTCTTCTTACTTCAATTATATATTATTCTTGTCAATATATTCCTGGTGTTATCTAATATTTACATTCTTTTTGGATTAAAATGCAAGGCAACAAAAAAATCAGTCCGGAGCCCACAAATTAGCTTCACTTTAAACTCTTTTTTTTTTTTTAGCTGATTCAATTTCTAAATCTTTCATTTCCTTTTTCTACTCTGAAAGACATCACGTCTTAGGAATATTTCATCCCTCCTGCATATCGCCACCTCTTTAAAATAATCTCTTTGCCCAGGCAGAAATCGTACCGTCAGATAATCGGAGATAAATATGCTTAATTGAGGCCAAGTGAACTTTCTCTATCCGCACCACAGTCAAGCAATCTAAAGTAAACGTGCTAATTAGAGCAAAGCTCTGTTCCCGCAGAATGCTGAGTGGGCCGGGCTGTTCGAAGGATGCTTCACTATGGCTCATCTGTTAACACAGGGAGGCTCACATAATAATGCATTGCACAACATCCCAGTTCTTCATACATAATATGCAAACCGTATTGCAGATCTCTTATTGATAATGGTCAGTGCTGGGTAGTAACTGATTATACATCTTTGTGTATTATGTAACTAGATTCCAAAATAAGTATTTTTATTAGCAGTTATATTTTAAATTGCTCATAAACTCATAACTTTCTACTTATGTACAATGATTACATATTACACAGTAAATAATTAGTCATTTATAATTCTAATTCTTACATTTTCTGGTTTGCATTGCTATTTGCATTGATGTGCAGAAAAACAAAAGGTGCTTTTGTAGTCTTTCAAATAACTTTATTTTAAATTTCTATGATTTAATTAAGTAGTCACCTTTTTGGAAACCCATGTAAAGTAATGTCTAATCCACTTTAGATTGTTGATACCAAATAATGAAATATATGTCCTTTCTTGTTGCATTTTAAAATATGTTATTATATATATGGGCAAGAAAATCTAATTCAGATCAATGTGATAAACAGGTTAGGTCAAAAATAATCTAAAAGTAATCCAAAAGTAGTCAGATTACATTACCTAAAATTTGTAATCTACTAGATCACCAAGAACAACAAAATATATCTCAGATGTAAATAAAGACACTATAAAGAGGCCCAACTGAACCGCACCTGCTCTTTTAAGCATCTTTCTCCATTTGCCAACTAACAAGTTTACATCTCGGCAAACTGAGATTAAAAATGTGGGGAAAACAGCTGAATAGCTGGCGGGGGAGATATAACAGATTCAGGTCAGACCGAGGTGAAAATTAGCGTTTCTCTCCATTTTTCTGAAGGGTCTGAGAGCCCAGTGTTCCTGGTCAGACCGCAGGCCCTAGCACTGATGAGACTGGACCACTAACACCCAAGGGAAGCAAGTTCCTAATTACCCATTGTGCCTGACAGAAGCCTCTTAATTACCAACTTCATTAGCTTGCTGGTCTTTGTTTTTCTTCAGAGGGGGCCGGTTGGATGGGGGTGGCGACTCGTAGGAGGGAGAAACGAGTTGCTGTTTTAGCACCTTTTCTCCCCTTTCTGAACAATTCTTTTCTGTCTCTCTCTCTCTCACTCTCTCTCTCTCTCTCACTCTTTCCTCTCTCTCCGAGGAAATGTTAAGACCTCAGTCAAGGATCTAATTAGATTCATGGTGAGAATCAGACACCTTTTAACTAGCCTCTGGAGTCCCTAAAAGGACAGCAAGTGACTGGGCAGGAGAAAGGAAGAGCTGCTCACGCACACACACATGTACACACCACCGTTTACGTGTGAAGTGGCCTGCTTTACTCTTTTCTCTCACTTAGATAAAAAGCAAACCTCCAGTGAACACAAACTGTAAGACTATAAAAAGATCTAACGCAATTTACATTTGTGGAGCTTTTTTGTACTTTTATTTCATTTTAAATGTATATTATTATATAATTATCAGACGGAAAATTAATTGATTAAAATGATGAATTTACGTTTTAAATATTAATTGATAGTTTTAATATTTGAGGGATTATTTATAGATAGAAAGGTACAATATCTTAAAGGTATAGTTTATCCAAGTTTTTATTTAGCATGATCTCCTCCACTTGTTCCAGGCATATGTGAGCTGATTTCTGATCACAAAGGAAGACATTTTTAAAAAGTTGATAACCAGGGAGTTGACGATAACCACTGACTTCCATTGTGTTTCCCCCCTTAATGGAAGTCAGTTGTTACCATCAATATTGTTTATTATTAGCCCAAAATAGTATAATCCAGCTATAGTTATTTCAGTGTTGAACTGAAGCTGTGTTGTGCTGGAATTCATGTTCATATTATCAATAAAGTTTCACCTTATTTCGTGTTAGACTGCTAAAATAGACCTGCCTTTTTTTCTCATTATAACAACAAATAACGTAATATTAAAATAATAATTGGGACATAGAGATATAGATTGCCTTACATTTTAGCGTGCTTGTTTTGCTCAAGTATAATCTGTATTTATAAATTCATTCTCCGTGTTAAGAAAAAACTGACCCTAACCACAAATTTTGCCATACACTTTGCAAATGTTTACATCTACAATTATTTACTAAACTTTTGAATTAGGTTGTTATTGACACAACTTATTGCAAACAGTTGGCTAAAGATATTTTTGGGAAGCACTGTTGTAGGCTATTAAAACTTTAAGGTCATAATGTTGAAACTGGTTCTGTTTTTGCCTTAGTTTGAGGCTATATTGCACTACATTTAGAAAAATCTTCACATCCAGTTATTAGTTATATTAATGATTGAGCTGAAAGCATATTTACAATACACGTGGCCTACAATTCTCTAGAGTTCTCTAACCCAACTTTTCAGTTTCATGATCCACCCTCCTCTCTGCTCTATGCTTTCCCACTAAATTCCATTTGCTAAACATGGATCATTAGCATTTTTCCCCCTCAAGAACATTTTTCTTTCTTATGCTTGGGTGTTGCAACTGTTGGACAATGTATACTTTAGGCAACAAACCAGTAGGTAATTTGGGACAGGTTTGCCAGTTTGAATCAGGAATAGTTTTTGACACTGACAGTGAGTTATTGTTTCAGACAGTGTGTGTGTTCTCATATACAAGATTATTTTACAATCAATGCACATAATGCTTCACCATGAAGATATCAAACGTTTCAGATGTTGCAGATCAGGTAGCCCTATCCTTAAAAGTTAAACTCTCAAGCCTTAATAGTATGAAATGCAAAACCGTTATATACTTGATTGTCTATTTCAGTAAATGAATCTATAACTGACTTTCAAGCGAGCAAGATTTTTGTGCTTGTGAAAACTGAATTTCGGCAACTCACTGTCAATCACTCATATACCAATACATTCTGTTCTATATTTGTAATATTAAAGCAAAACAATGGCATTGCATATGTTTCCGCTGATGATGCAACCGATTTGTGCGAAGTGTGTTGTCTAAATTAAGGCTGAGTGCGGTAATAATGTATTTTAAAACACACTTAACGAACTACTGTTAGAAAGCATACCATTAACTTAGGCCACATATGAGACGAGTGACCACGAGGGCAGTAGACGAATCAATATGGCAACACATGTGATATATTTAGTGAAGCCATTGTTTATTTTATTTAGGGAACGAATCGAGGATTTTCCAAACAGCAAGGCCCCAGTGATGTTTAATCAGGTGTACAGTCCTGCCATGTGGAATGCATTAGCACTTTAAAGGAAATGTCTTTTGGCAATTATTATTATTAGCCCCTATTGTTGTTGTTGTTGTTGTTGTTGTTATACAAAGTATTAAAAAATAACTTAGGAAACCATAAGGAAACCGCTTTGCACTTGAACTTGTAATACTCAACTTAGAATTCACATTTGCTGCAAATTTGGATCAAATATTCTTTGTGAGGCAAGCTACACTGAATAAAAAGTGATGTCCATATTAAGTGATTCTTTTGAAAGTCGTAGGCTATAAATACGCAAGGTTCACTTAATGCAAGTGTGATTTAGTTTTAAATCACTTTGAATGCGAAGTGGTCAGTCCACCAATCTGATCTTGTGAGATACAAGATACATTAGCCAGTTGTCTGACAAACAAACCGACACTATGCTATTAAGACATTGGTAAAATTCCATTTAAGCACCAAATGTCTGTTTCCAGGCTTACAATATTTGTGGCGTGCGTGCGTGCGCTTCCCTCTCTCACTTGCTCTCTCTGTATGCGTGTCTTTCTTCAGACACCTAAATATGCAGACGCGGCGAGATTTATCCATTGACTAATATGGGGAAAGATTGTTCGTTTTTTAACTAGTTTTAAGTTTTTTAAGTTTAGTTTTATCAAGTGATTTATGTCCTTCGTATATCATTATGTCATTACTTTTATTTTCAAAGAAAGTTATTTGATGGAGTTGTGCATATTGCACATATAGCCTTTTAGTGTAAAGGCAAAATGTTAGTTTCATTTATGCAAGATACTTGGATATACATATAATTCTTGGATAACATTTTAAAAGCATTTAGTTATCCCAGCACAAACGATCGTAAATGAATCACTTGCGTAAGTCTTCGGACACTTAATAGATTAGTTAATTTATTTTGATAATTATACGGCCATTGTACATAAAAAAACGTTTTAAATTTAAAAGATATTTAAGAAAAAAATTCTGGCAAACGTCCCCTTCAAAATAATTTTTTTACAGTCTGTGGTACTTGATAGGTCTAAATTTACATGACAGATAACTGTATAGGCCTATCTTGATAAGAATGGTAATTTCATAAGAAATTAACTTTCAATTAGATTTTACCAAGTTAACAAAGGACATTTGATAGAGATTGTGTTAACTGGGCACCTTTCACTTGCTCTTCCTCATTCCCTTTTTCTACAATGGCAGGTTCAAATTTGCTCCAGTTAGCCTAGTTTGTGGCAGCCACGTTAATTATTGCAGTTACAAAATGCATTTGTAAAATAACTGCAGGGTCCCACAATTGTCCAGTGCGTGCTGTCCCGTATTGTTCTACAGCGTTCATTATCTCTTTAGTTGAACGGTAGCCTGTTTCGTATAGGCCTACACTCCCTTAAGATAATCTGAACATTTTCGTAAGAGCGCTCGTTGGTTTATTTCAGACATGTCTTCTTTGTGTACGTGCGATTTTGATGTGTGGCAGTATTTCACGCTATTTAGTTTGGGTCGACCTGAGAGACAAATTTTGGAAGTCGCGGCCATAGTTCACCACCTTTGAACTTGAACCAGAAAGACGATGTATAGATTTATGTTTTACACCAGTGATCTACGTGCAGTCTTGGAAAACGTCAAGCTTTTCCATTTATTCAAGGGCGTTATTTGCAGCTTAATCGCTAAATCCAATTTACTTCGTATAATCTTTTTTCATATATTGTCTGACTGATTGTTGAGAAATATTTAGATAATTCACGTTTTAACCTCACCATAAATGCAAATAATTTTACACAAATAGTTATACCTAGTTTTGTTTAATTTAATTAATACATTTTAATTATTTCTACTCTCTTAAAAATGACTTTATTTAAATCGACGAAGCCATTAATTTAAATGCACTAAAATGCTATTTGTAATAGAAAAAGTTCTTTGCATTATTAAAAGGTTCTTATACTATACTCTTATAGCCTATACTAGAAACGAACAAAAACCTTTAAATGGCACATCTATAAAACCTAATTTTTGGGAACGCGGTAATAATTAAAAACGTTTAGAATCTCTGCAGATAACTGAGAATAGACTTTTCAATGGGGAAAACGTGATGCTGTTAAATTTGTCAATGAAGCGGCGCTCTGAGCTATGCAGGTGAAAGCCATAACAAGGCTAAGGTAAGCCCTGAATCTCACGCTGCGTGTTCGATAAAGTCTCAGCAGTGTCACTGCTGTCACCCGCGTTTTACCTTTTGTCCATTGATATTTGTGTGTTTAGTGAAGGGGCGGGGGCGGAGCCTTCGTACAAGCAAGCTGAGTTAGTGGATTTGACAGCTGCCAAAAGATAAGTACAATGCACTTGACCAAGGCTGCAAAAATTAGGTATGCAATAAATGAGTCTCCATTTACTCTTATCCAGCCGTATGTCTTAGAAGTTGTGCCTAAATTTACTCAGTGCAATTAATCGCCTCTAGACCTGCATTAGCCTATTTTAAGAATGGAAACTCATAGGCCTGTTCTTCGTTAATAATAAAAGGAGAACCTGAATCTAAGATGATGATATTTAATTTGTAAGGTAAACTATTTGAAGGGTGATTATTCTGTAATTGCTCATTAGTCTTGTATATTTATCGCTGTACCTTATGGCAAGGCCGCGGGAATTGTGAGGGGGTTCATTCTCCCATTACAAGGATCAGTTTCAAAAGCAATTTGTGAAACTGGATAGATTGTGTTTGTCGTGACGTCACATTTCAGTGCATGCTATAAATATCACCTCAAACCAGCTTCAGTGGCCAGTTGCAACTGGAACGCGACTCTCTGGAAATACAGAGTCCAATGAAACTAAAGCAGAAGCCTGCAAATAATTTGGTTCGTGCAGTATATTTCGATCAATAAAACAGCTTATTATATTTTTGACAATGAAATGAAGTGGAAGTGGAACGAAAGGCATGCTGTATATCACCGTTTATAGCCTACTTTTTGTTTTTTCAAGTGTAATCGTAGAGCTATATTGCAATACGCTGTTAATGTTGATAGGGATTTTTTTAAATCAAGGCATAGACTAACTATTTTTCACACGAGTCCAGACCGTCCACCGTACTGCCTTTTAGTAGGATCAGCGGACGTAATTAAAGCTAGTAATTGCAGATTAGAGGTTTGGGGTCATTGGGGTTATTTGATAGGAGGCTGTTTTAAATGACGGCTAATTATTTAACATCACTCTTTATGCGCAGGTTTTTCACCTGGGCTTAAAACCCAGACCTCAATTTCAGAAACCACTGCAATCATTTGGAAGCTACACCAACATTTTTCCCCTCACTGTATGATGAATCATGGCAATGGCCCTCTGTGATTGATCGTTTTCCCTCTGCATAAGCGTGGCGTTGTTGAACGTTTAACTTAATGTTGCTGCTTCTGAAACAAGTTATCGCAGCACGGGGTAACTTAAGCGGGTCAGAAGGTTCTCAATACAGCGAGTCCCATGGCCCGTATGCTTGTTTAGAAAAGCAAATCGATTAATAGGCCTAGCCTATGCAAGGTCGTATCTACCGCTCGCTTTTGTGATTAATGGCGTTAGGTAGGTATTGTATCCCCTTTTGAAAAATAAATAAACATTATAGGCCTAGTGATGTTTTTAATTATATTTTCTAATTCGCCACACAATCGAAGCATTTTAATCTAAATGCTGCAAGTTATCTGGGCCTCTAAAATTAATTTAATGTTCTCAACTCAAATAGCTTTAACAAATAATAAAAACTTAAAAAAAAAAAGAAATATAAATCCCCTCTATTAAATTCAGCTAATTGTCCACCATTAAATGCAAAACACCGGGCGCATTTAAACCGGCAATGCAAAATTAATAAAGGGGAGCCGAGCGGTAACGAGGGGGTGTCCTGTCTTTTGAGGCACAACGGAGGGAGAAAGTGCGCCAAATTTGTTTGCAGCGGATCAAGGCTCACCGCCTTCACTGCACTTTCTTTATCTTAATTCCAACTTGAAAAGATATAATTATCTAGTTTGAACAGGGCTGCTATCAAATCCTTCTTTAGGCAGGGTAGGGAACAGCTCGAGTGGATTGTGGGCTCTGAGCCGCTCGGTGTTGCCCGAGATAGGAGTAATGAAGTTGTGGAGTCCGGAGATACAAAGGGCATTAACCTCATTAGCATGAAACCTTTTCTTCTAACTATTGTGGGACCCTTTCAGCCTTCTAATCCCTCTATTTCAAAGCTGGGTTTGTAATAAAGCTTTTAGGGGTTTTTCAAAGCTAATAGTATTCTCCGCAGATTTTTTTATTACCGTTATAGTCCACAGACCGTTAAAAAATCCCTTTATATAGCATGTGCATGTATAGCCTTCTGAAAATTCTAACATTTATCAAACTATGATTAAAAGTTTTGGGGACAACACGACAAACGCTTAGCGATAGTCTGTTAAGGATTTCAGAACATTTGATCAATAACTATAATGCAATTTTGTTTAAATCGTCGACTATTTCTGGATATTTAGCACTTTACACATGCAGTTTATAAAATACAGTCTTTGAACGTATTTACGTGTGCTCATATACAAATCTAAATTTCAAATTCTGTTATTCATACAATAATAAGCAAGAACTGACAACAAATGCTAATACAGCCCAGCCGTTGCTGCAGACAAGATTTTAAACAAAGCTCCTATTTTGCGGCACATTGCAAACCTTCTCTTATCGCGTTGTGAGAGGTAGTCAGATTGTACTAAATTATGTCCAACCAGGCCCCCTTGGATCCACGGATTAACAGATTAAAGTGGACCACTGGGCAATGCATCCCCTTTCCCCCACATATTACTCGTATGATAATTGCCTAAACTGATTTGCACTTTCACAAAAGCTCGCAGGACTCTTTGTAGCTTGAACAGACCAGACGCTGCTCTTCTACCAATGGAAATAAAACTGGTTAATGCCAGTCTATCAGACTGAGCGGCAAATGAGGCAAGAAAAAAACAAGCACTTCGCTCTGGAAAAATCGAGCTCAAGACCGTTAGCTAGCATTCTATTTGTGTTGCAATTTAACCAGTCAATTTCCCCATTACATACTTCATATGCTTAAATTAATTAGGCAGCTGGTGGAATATTCCATTGATAAAATTACGATACCTCGCTTGTTGTTTGTCTTTGAAGGGCAATGAAACAAGGGACCGGATCTAAAGAAGACAACTGTCAGTGCAACACATAACCAGTATTAATGATTTTCTAAAAACAGACATAATAGGATGCATTCCAGACCATTTACTATACAGGGCAAAAGTTTCATTTTGGCCCCTTTTTGTAGAACAAAAAGGCTGTGTATTTATTCTGAGCAACATATTGATAAAACTTTATTGACAAAATATTGACAATTACATACTTCTTGGAAGTATACTTTGTGTTAAAATTGTAGCAAACTTAACACAAACACAAAATTATTTACATTCTTGTAAAAGACGATTTAACATAAACATTAGCTTTTAGTATCTCTATACATGGAATACGCTCAGTGCTTGAAGTTTTGATGCCTAGGCGGCCGTCAATTCTTGCATTAATCCTTCGAGGCAACTCTATAGAGGAGGGGCGAGTCCCGATCATATATTCGCACCAAGATTACGGAGTCATGGTAAAGCTTAAATTTTAAGGAATGTCATGGAGAAATTTTATTATAATTACTATTGTATGTGGTAATAATCTGATTTTAAATTTGTTTACTTCTTAAAAACACTATAACGCAGCACTGCTACTTCATATTGTTTGCACAATCACTTTAACACGAGAATCATAAATTCAAAGACTGCACACTGTTGTAAAAAAGGAAGAAGCACACAACATTTCTCAGATTAAAAATATAATCAAAACAAATTTACTTTGAAAAAAGGTCAAATTAATTAACCTACCAAAAAATTCATTGCTCTACCATGCAATTCAAGTTTTACAAAAACAGTTGTATATTTTGGTTTCTTGATGTGGAAGGTTCACGTCTTGCAAAAATAAAATGAGAGGAAAAACCCCTCAGAAGTGCAAATGTCCTATGCGCATTTGAGCTATGTTTTGTGATAGTGGTGATGAGGTGGTGCGGGTAGTGTGGTGATGGGGCGGGAGGGGGCTGCGTGTAATACCTGTCAATCACCTTGCCTTGGCAACGTGAAAATTATTGACAGTTCCCTTGTAGTGACAGCAGTGCCACCAACAGGATCTCTCACCCTCAAGCTGCCGATCTCGAAGAATCAAAATGTGATATTGGCTTTACCCTCTCCCTCTGTCAGTACACAGCATCCTTATCCGTGACATCCTTCAAGCCACGCCGCTGTCCCGGGTTCAAACAGTTTAAGTCTTTTAATCGTCTGAGGTGACGTCAATTTCCTCAGGGCTTCCTTGTTTTGTGGCCAGTCTCCATCGGTTTATGTGATGAGTTCCTTTCTTTTTCTGTTGTGAATCCGACCCTTCCTCCTCCAGTTTCTGACGCTTGAACTTCGTCCTTCGATTCTGAAACCAAACTTTTACCTGTGGCGGGGGTGAAAATGAAAATAATCAGCGTAAAATACAACGACTCTTCTTTGGCCTCTCAAATAGAACAATTAAACAAAGAGACTTGGCCCAACAGAAGGTATCACTAACCCGCCTCAAGAATAACTAGGGCTGGACGGACAAAGAACTGGCAGATATCTCACAGTCAATCTAGTCGGGAGACCATTGGTCGACTTTCATTTAGTGGTCTGCATTAATTAAAACAGCATAAAGAATTTAAATGAGGTATTAAATACATATTACTGATATGTGAGAATGGGGAAGAAAATACACGCTGGCATGGCATTCCTTTTAAAGCGCACCTGACTTGTTTACGAACGACAGGTTGAATCATCACACCATGCCCTTCTTCTACTTCAACCTCAAACTTCATTAACTTGAGCGGAATGACTATAGTAGACGTGTACATTATAGTGTGATAGGCCTGTCAGTGTAACTTCACCGACACTGTCGCTTATTATCACGGATCAGTATGTTAGCTGGCCTATTTACAATTCATCCCCTCATTACTGCATCCCCGTATTAAAGCTTTTCTATTAGCACACATTGGTAAAGTTCAGTCTTTAGCTTAATTCATCACCTTTATCATTCATATCACCCGTAAAGCTCAAAGCTGACAACTTGGCAAGTGAGGCACATTTAATGTGCTTTCAGGGAGCTAATTGAGGCACTGAAGTGGCTCATAGTCCATTTCTCTCTCTTGCTTTTCTGAAAAGCGCTATTTAGAAAAGGGCCGTTGCTGTCACCGGGACAATAGACTCCGACCGGGCCACTGAACGATATACGCGCAAATACGATCTTAAATATGGTTGGGCAAATTTATTGAATCCGCCTCATTCTTTTAAGTGTCCATTTAAAGCAGTTAACTGATTAATTGCCAAACAATTTCCACAAGAGTCCTCCGCATAAAACGGAATCGTTCAACCTCACAAATAAACGGGGTGAATTGAGAATGGTGGAATTAACTCACTTCAAACCATTACGCATTTGAAACAACTCATAGCTATGCATGTAACCTAAATCAAACAACAACAAAAAACGCTAAACTATTTTATTTTTTTAACGATATATTCGATATATGTCTATTTTTTCTAGAAATCTAATTGTCACCACACATAATTAATGTACAGTATACACGAAGGCACGTATTAGCCTAATTAGTAGACTATATACGCTGGCAAAAATAACAATTTTATGTTGAAAATTATTAGCAAAAATTTAAAATAAATGCTTCAATTGTTTATTAAATCATTCGCAATTGCATTTTGAACCCAAACACTGCCTATCTAATTAACGTATAATTTATATTATATATATATATATGTAGCCGTACGAGTCCATTGATTTCAATATTTGTTTAGGCCGTATATCCATACCACTACGCGCACATCGGCGTGTGACTAATGAAGACAGGTAAACACATTCTTACCTGAGTTTCTGTGAGGCTAAGGCTGTGAGCGAGTTGTTTTCGTTCCGCACCGACGACGTAATGATTTTTTTCGAAAGCATGTTCAAGCCGTAGTAGCTGTGATGGTGAAAAAGCTGTACGAATCCTTTTGGGCTTTCTTGCCAGTGCATTGTGCAATAGGAAGCTTTCAGGACTCGTTTCGTTTCCTGCGAAGAAAAAAGACTATAATTAAAACTCATCGTCTCCGGTATTAGCATTCTTTCTCGTTATTGTTCGGCAGCGTTTTCATTGTCTTCTCGGGAATTAATTTTTGACTATAGGGCCTGAACTTGTAAAAATGTATAGAGCATGCAACACTATACTAAAATATATCCCACAATAATAACAGTTAACCGATCTTCTCAAACAGAATTATGGGGAAAAAAACATTTTTTTCCATCATGTTTTATGTGCTCTGGCACGAGTTAGAAAGCGATAATGATTTCAGCAGCCAATTAAACTTTTTGCTCATTAAAATGAGTGAAAAAAAAATGCTAATTAGAAATATGCTCACAATAATATTAACTAAAGTTTAGCAGTAATAAAACAAAAATATAGTCTATTACGGCTGTTTTTAATTCAGAAACTTAATTTAAGAAATTCAGCAGCATTGTGTCTTGATCTGTAGTAAATTAAGGTTGAAGTTGCGAGTGTTTCGGATCTACTAGAGTGACGAATGTTTTCTCCTATGGTACTACTAAATATTATAAGTTGAAAAAAAGAAACAATCTATTTATGCATTACGCATGTGGACTTACATTATAGTAGGCTTTGTAGGCAATTTATATGTATTAATACGTTATCATATGTATTCACGATTATAAATATAACTGTTCGTTCTCATGGTAAATAATAGGACAATTTTACACCATTAAGGACTGAGACGCACTTTCCGATAATGGCGAAATTTGTTGAGAAAAAATAAACTACGCAAATAAAACTTTCGTTCAATTTAATTAAATTTAAATCAATTAATTTGTTGCTTCAATATTTCCTAATGTGTATTTTTTGTAATATGCAATTCTCATTTATATTTAACCATTAGGCTATATAATTTTCGTGATGTTTTATCATATTATTTTAAAAAGCGACGTTTACACTAGAATAATTACGTCTGTTAAATTATTAAATTATTTTAATTAATAAAAATATAAATACGAACGTTGCAAATAGATTACTAAAACGTTTTAAACCAGGTTAATGTTTGTAAATGGAATAATGCCAGGTTCCTTTCTGTCAGCAAATTACTAATAACGTCCCAAAAAGTAGAAAATTCACAACATTAGCTTATATGTCGATATGATAAAATGGTTCTAATGTTTTTTTCGATGGCATTAATTTCAGCATTTGTATAAAATTAAGAACATTTAGCTATTTATCGATGGAAAACTGCCGCGTCCCTGGGCCGTGCGTGGCCTTTTTTCTCCGTACAACTGGTTAAAATAAATAGCGAATAAAATATTTTGAAGGCACTCACCTTGAAATCTGTGACCCAAGTATCTATATCTATGTATCAACCACGGGTAAAAAGTTGAAGGGTCCCTTTGCTGGCTTGCGAAAAGAGGGTGCGGACTGTGCGAGGACGACAGTGGGTGAGCAGCCAAAGCATGAGGAGGAGGTACTGAATGGACTGGGACGGCGGAGTTGGGAGGATGTGAAACAGCCTCAGCGAACACCAAGTCCGGGTTTGAGTAGACGCCCCTGCCGCTGGAGTGAAAGCCGTTTAAAAATGGATTCATCTGGCTGGAGTTTGCATAGCTGAGAGCCGCTGGTCGTATGGGCTCCTCGGATCTCGACGATGGCAAAGGATTATCCTTCGCTACCAAAGACTCTATGGTAAAACACCTCTTCGGTGTGGGTTGAAACATAGTTTACCAGTCAAGATTCCCCAGTTTAAGTGAAAACGGCACACGCGTTAGCACTAAAAAATACTCCACACCCAAGACCAAAGTTTTGTCAAGCAAGAGACAAGTTAGTGACAGCTAAAGAAAGGGTAAAAAATCTTTAAAAAGCGCACAGCTCAACACATCGTGAGAGAGGTGGCCGACTTCTCCAGACAATCCATGAATGTGATCGGTTCCTCACCAGTTGTGCTAGCGATTTGTTAGTTCATGAGCCTAATTAGCTCTGGAGTCACATAAACAGTTTCCTCTGAAGCCTGTAATGGCTTGGTGATTGGTCGCTGCCGCTCGCCTTAAGGTTGAGGGAAGAGTCTTTAAGTGCGTCAATACGAACGAGCACGGAGAGGCGGATTCAAGCAAAACGGAACGGATTCGCCCAGAAACAGAGCTGTGGAGCAATTTACATACGCAGCTGATCCCATTGAGAGACTCGAGGTACTTCAGCATGTATTTGTGTTGCACGCAGAGCATAACGACGCTTTTACACGCTCTTAGTACAGCACCTCAGTTCTTAATCAGTGCACGTTTAGATGGAGAACTACACATGCTGATTTGTGCTTGAATATGACGTGTTAACGCGGAGTGTTGTTCAAACAAACGGATGCAGTCAATGAAATTACGCCAGGAAAATGCTTTCAAACGACAATCACGATTTTTATTAAACTTTTGAAGGGTCTACTTTTCTAGCAGTTCGGTGGGCCTGCTTAACGCCCCCTCTGTATTGTCTCTCCACGTTTTCATTTTCTCCGATGGGTTTGTGATTAGTTTAGGGATGAGAGACTCTCTCTCTATTGGCCAGGAGACAGGGATGAGGCTTATTAGACACAGACAATATTTTCAGCTGTTTGTTTGTCGTATGACTACAAGAGTTTATTACCCTCTAACTACTCATTAAATTAGCTGAGTTCAATCCCATTATGGTTTGCTAATGTGCATAATGCATCTCAAAAGTTCAGGTATGCAGTTGTCAAACCGGGTTTAGAGTCTGTTTTGCGAGGCGTGAGATGGTTCGTTGATATTTTAGTAACATTTTAGTCTTTTTTTAAACTTTATTTCATATTAATGTCTTACTGCAGTATATTTGCTTAACATGCACACGGGTGCAAATGAAGGCATGCAATTTTGAAGAAATGCGAAAATATAAGGAATCGGTAGAAAATAAAAAACTACTGTTTCATTTCTACCGATATGTCGCCTATAATTAATTAAGTAAAAACTATTCTTCTGAATTTGTCCATGTGGCAAACCCGCGTGTGTTTTATGTGTTTTATGCAACTTCATGCAATGTTGAAATAATTACCAAATAGCTGTACATTTTCACTGTTTGAGTAATTTACCTATATAGCTCTCAACCCCTCCATACCTCTAAAAATAAAGGTACAATTTATTAGAAGTTTTAACGCACGATCGCAGGACTGAATTGATGTAGCCTACACGCTTCAGTATACACAGCACAAAACCGAGAAAATCAATGCTTTCGCTTGTGTTAACGTGAAGTGAGTCCATTGGTGTCTTTCAATTTGAATTTAACTTGAATAATAATAATTACTAGCAATAATGTTGTTGTTATTATTATTATTACTAATATATTATAATTATAATTAGCCTATAACTGCGTTCGATGTATAGCATATTGGCTATTGTGTCTAAAAGCAAATACACAGGCTATTGTGGACTCCGACTGTCGTGTTCTTGTGTACTAGCTGTTTTGTTTTTATAATCCTCATATAATCCTATCCTAAATATTCGGGTGATTTCTTGATTACATAAAGAATCCTGTTCATGCATGGCAGACCGGCATCGACATATTTTAATTTTCTATTTTCATTTTTAATTAATGCGATGTAATGTCCAAGTCACTTTTGCTCTTACGTGCAGTTAACGCTCCAAAATAAAGTAGTACTTTGCATGGATAATGTTATAGCGTTACACTTTTCATTTCATTAACTTCTATTTCCTTGGCCGCAAATAAACATGTCACCACATTTCTATTTTTATTATAAATTAAAGGTCAATAATACACACAATTTTTGGAGAAAAATGAACAATAAATTGTCGTTATTATTATTTTCACTTGCCCGATTTTTATGTATTTGTTAAATAAAGCAAAAGTTAAATGATCAGTGTCCTATATGGGATTTTTAAAATCAACTTCGACATTTAACATGATTATTCCAGCTTTGCATTCTAAAGAAATAAATGGTAGTGTATGTGCTTTAGGAGCTGGTGCTGTTCGAAGGGGGTCAGAAATGCTCTTCCACTTGCGCACTGAAGAGTAAGGATAGTGCGACACCAACTGGTAATTTTACAACATGCACTTTCTGCCAGTGCCTGGACGTGCAGAGTCGGCAACACCAGTGCAAATGTATCTATTTCGCTTGTCTATATCTCTAATTACTTTCTTTCCGGAAATGACTGTGGGTATATATTGCATGTTTACTCTTTCGTTGCCGTTATTACAAGGGTTTCTAACGCTTTGTGAAATTTGTTATTTAGTCCTATCGGTTTCCCCTACAATAATAACAATAATGATAGCAATAATGGGTTGTTTAATATTCTGATCTCATCAAATAATTTGTGCAAGCTATCAAGCGCAAAAAATAGCAATACGTTGTCTGTAAAAATGATTTTAAAAATGTTAAGAGTCGCCTCCAAGTTAAACCCCAAGGAATCAAAAGACAAAGGCGCATTGAATTTTATTCGACAATTTATTTGATCCATCCTTCAAAAATGTGTCGGATACGCAATAATTATGTGGATTGCTTTTGAAAAGAGGTTATGAAATGTAACTGACGCCCATGAAAAGCTTTTCGAAGAGCATCGCAATAGAAATGTCAGCTGAATTATGTTCTATCGTCAAACTGCAGGCTTCACGATAGTGTGCAAGGCCTATCAATTTCAATACAAGAAATTACCTCTCAGAGCTGCTCTTTTCACTGCATTCATAACTTGTAAACGCATAGAATTTGCACAGACACTTTGAAAGTCATTATTTTATAGTTCTATTTGTTTGGGTGTCTACATGGTATATGTGAACTAAACGTTTTTTTTTCCTAAGGGTTTTTATTTGTAATTAATTACTAGTATTTTCTTAATTACAGAGCAATACAAATCGTAATTGTAGTGGACCGATAGAAATAAATCCAGCATAGCCTACTTGTTGCTAAAAATCAACATTTAAATGACTGAATAGGCTATAAAATTGTTCTAAGGGACCAAACAATTGAATCATGAGGTTAATATTCACATGCCTACAACTTTAATACGCATGCATGTAGACTATGAAATAAAACTGTCTAAAAAATAAAAAGTTATCCGATCTAGTGTTTCGGTAGTTTCATAAGACAAACCTTTTGACATGGTGGAATTTATCGGTGCTAATATTTCTTTCACAAGCCATGTGTAAAGTAGGCTACTACGTGATTATATATAGGCTACAAGCCATAAAATACTGCCAAAAAATTAGGTATAAAACAGGTTTCCTGCAAGATTTTAATTTACGTGCCGTAATTTTGGTTTACTTGCATGGCATATTTTTCATTATTAGTGTCTAAACTCTTGCTGTCAGTACTTTTAAAATTCCAGTTAGTTCAAAGAGATTAAACATTTAAAATGTTTATGAATGTTATTTTCGATATTGGAGTTTAGAAGTTAAAAGTAAAATGACTGAAACAGGACTAAAATATTTTTACACATTTGTACGCCCAAAATTCTTTATTTTATAAAGAATTATAAATTTTATATTATATGTTTATACAATTTTATAAAGAATTATAAATTCTTTATTTTATGTATATATGTATAACTGCCAAATGGCACTGCTGCAGATGCAGATTGAGCGATAAATACCGCGTAAAGGCATATATCTCCCACATTGAAAAGCAGCACCCCTCTGACTAGAGGTCCGCAGAGTTTACACACGGTGACCCGTGGTCAAACTTCACAAAGTATGGTCTTAGCAAATATAAGGGTCTAATCTAGTTTGGGAGTTCATAACCTCTTGCGTGGGAATTTGAGGCTTCAATTGCGGGATTATTGGCCTTAATTGTGGATTTTCCACTAGAATGCAACAAAGACCTCTACCATAATTGTTTCTTTCTTCTAGTCTTTTCTGCATAATGATATAATGCGAGCAAAAGTTTATCACCCTCGCAGCGGGAAAGAATCACGATCCAAAGAAGCCTTTGGACGAAACTAAGAGCTCGCATCGATGAGGTTTACCAAGGATTACCTCTTATCAACGTGTGCGTGTGGTCCTTCTACAGCAGTTAGTTTAACCAAGAGCCAGAAAGTCTTTTTAAAAAGGATGCATAGGACCAAACAATTTCCTGAAAAAAGTCCATCTTAATCGAGTTTGATGCTATTGTTATTTTTTTATTTATATAAGAGGGCATTATAGCCTGCATTTTATTGTTCTATTTGCCACAAAAAAACACAATAGACTGCAAAGTGTACTTACTAAACCTTTAATGCATCAATCAGGAGGACCAACGGCATTGTATTAAACGCCATTGTTTTCTACTAACATCAGCATAAATGAATATAAGGATCCAATCAATTGTTCTTGGTTCATTTGTACGTTTAAAGCTTGTGTAAAAGTTGCTGAGATTTAGGTGACCCCTGGTGGCAGAAAAATAACCACCCATTGAGAAGTGTCATGCAAGGAAGGCTACTAAAAAGTGTTTATATGCTCTTCTGCTGCATGACAATAACTGAAATTATAGACATGTAATGATGAATCGACTTTATTAATAAAGATCTGTTTCATTTCTAGAGGGCATACAACCACAGCATAAGCAGCAACTACAGCATAGACACAGCTGTAAGGATAACCTGATGATTTCATTTTAACACCTCATCACAACACCAGTCTGCAAAAACTTTCATGTTCTACAACATCCAAACCGCAAAGGAGGAAAAAAAAAATCTACTTAAATTCCTGTGACCAAGTTTATCATCTAAGCATGCATAACAAAAAGGAATGAGCTACTAAGTTGAAGGTTTTGTTTTTTAAAGAGATGAAATATAAATTGCCATGTCTGGAAACCCTTTGTAAGTTTTGTAATTCTATAGCAAAGCTTCATGTATGTAATGTTAATGTAAGCAGTGACCTGTACTGATTAGAGAACACATCAAGGCTTAGTACAACATCAAGCAAAAGAAGACTGATGCTTTAGTTTTAGCGGCGGACAGTGGTCCAGCCATCATCATCGGTCTCGTTCTTGGTCCGGCGTGGGTTTTCTTTATCTTTGTCAGAGCGCCAAGTGCTCTTCTCACCAGCGTCACGATCCCGCTCACGAGGTCTGGGAGGAGCGTCTCTCTCTTCCTTGCGCTCCTCCCGTCGCTCTTCCCCACCACGACGCCACGAACCACCTTTGAGTTATAGAAAAAATATATAAGCAATATTCCCAAACTAAGTAGGTTTCTCTACCTAATCTTTGTTCCAGAAGTCTTGGACATCACACTGACACCTGCTGTTTTGGATGTATGACATCGGGCCTTCCCTTCACCCTTTACTGTTGGCACTTTAAACTTTAAGCAAAAATTAAAGGATTCATTTTCAGAGTGACCTGTTGGCATTTATTACTACATTGTTTGTTTGTAGTTGACACTTCAGTTGAGTTCTGTTTAATGAAAAATAACCAAAGTTTATAGTTTTTAATGCTTTAAATGGTCTCTTCTGCTTAGCAAGGCTGCATTCATTAGATCAAAAATACAATGAAAACGGCAATATCACAAAAAATCCAATTTTGAATGCTTTCTATGCTATTACATGTAAAAAATTTACTCGATTGCTGTGAAACAAAGCTGGATTTTTCTCCATTACACCAGTCTTTGGTGTCACAGGATCCTTCCTTAACCATTTAATATGGTGATAAGATGCTCAATAAACAAGTCTTATAATGTTACAAATTTGTTTTATTTTGAACTCTATATTCAAAGTATGATGAAAAACACTTTCCCACATTGTGTAAAATCTTTCATTACAAAAACACTTAATTTATCATAACAGAGCAACAAATCAGCATACTCAACTGATTTATGAAGGATTATGAGACACTGCAGTTTGAGCAATAAATACTAAAATGCATTTTAAATTGTTCTAATATCCAATTTTGTTCTAAAGGTAAATTTTGCACAACATCACCTTTTTGATCAAATAAATGTATCATTGGTAAACAGACTTTACATGTTTCAAAACTTTTGACTGATAGCAAATTTAATTTAATTAATTTAGTTTTAGCAAACAAGGTAGCTCGTTTTAGTTTTAGCTTGAAAAGTAAACAAAGTACTATATTTTCTGAAGAAGAAAAAAAAACGTTTTAAACTGCACTGTTCAGAGAAAGTTGCAATAGTGTAAATGTTGTAGTTTTTTGTTAAAACAATCTAAAACATGCAGACCCAAATAAAACATTTACAAACAATATTATAAACATGCATCTTAGATCCCACTCCACAACAATTCCTTTAAATGTAACAGTATTCAGAGAAAAAAACAAAACTGACGTGTAGCACATTTCAGATTTAATTAATTAAAAAAACATTCATTAGACATTAATAGACAATTTTCTGGAATACAGCTGCTATTAGTAACTCCGGACACTAATGACCCAACTCGAAGTCAGCTTTGTCATCAAGTAATTGTAAAATGTAAAAGAGTTTAAAGTTTTTGTATGGAAACACTGACTGCACCTGTAAAGACAGTAGTGTATGGTGTGTTTAAGACTCTCACCTTCATCCTGGTCTCTCTGTGGGGCTCTGACATCCCGCTCTCGATCGTCTCTGCGCTCCCTTATGTCACGGCGTTCACGACGATCATCACGGTCAAAGTCTTCACGACGAGAGTCTCGCCAGCTGCTCTGCTCGTCACCACCACCACCACCACCACCACTACTACCACCACCTCTCCTCCAGGCACCGCCTTCTTCCCTGCGCGCACACACACGCACACACACACACACACACACACACACACACACACAGTTACATTTCCTGCCAACAGGCTTACATTTACATGACATTTGCTAGATTAAAAATACAATTAAAACAGTAGCATTATGAATGACTAATCATACTAAAATAACTTTGCTATGTGAACATGTTTTGAGTGAAATTTTGCTGTGATGGCAAAGCTGAATTATTAGCATTGTAAGTCCAGTCTTCAGTGCTCTTCTATTACTGCTGCTCAATCATTAATGGTTATTTTCAATGCAGATATTCTTTGTGGAAACAATGATAGATTTTACTTTTTATTTGATGAATAGAAAGATGAAAATAACAACATTTATTTTAAATAAAATCTTTCATAATAGTATGCCTTTAGTCAACTTTGGACAATTTAATGTATCCATGATGACTACTAAAGAAACTTTGATAAGCCAAAATGTTTCTTGAGCATCAAATAATCAGACATTTGTGAAGAGTCATGTGACATTGAAGACTTCAGTTGATGGCTGAAGTTTTCAATATCAAGCAACAATGAACTGTTTTATACAGCTAAAACTAGCTAGAACCAGATCACAACTGAAGCCAGACACATTCAGTTTAAAAATGGCCTCACATGCTCTTTCATGTCAAACAACATGCATAGAATGTGTAACAGTGCCAGGTGTTTGCTTTGAAATTTGCACTTGTATTAAAGTATTCTTTCAGAAATGTGAAAATCATCATGCGTTAACAACTTCTGTTTTTCTGTTTCCAAAACACCTCTAAAGGCTACGTCAGTCTGTTGGTGAGCATCTGTCGTCAGGCTCATGTCACCGAAAGTTTGCCCAATTTGGCATGTAGAATAGAGAGATTGACTGGGGTTAAGCTATAGTTCAGATGCAAGTGCAAAAACTGACAAAACCAAGCAAACGTGTCAGGAGGAAACACAAAGACTCCGACTCTCATTTCATGCATCATTTCATATGGGCCAGCGGCCGGCCTTTTTCGTGCTCGTGCTTCGGGGCGAAGTGAAAGGAGAGGCAGAGTTTGCCCAAGTCTGGTAAAGATGGCGTGCCGTCAAGTTTTCCCGATCGCAGTACATGCGCCAAAAAAATTAAATAAATAAGGGAACAAAAAACATATAGAGCCTAGCTGGTCAGTTTAAGATAGACTATTCCATGAAACACCTTATAGACTAGGGGTCTGCTTAAAATCGCCCTTAGGTTTCACTTTTAAAATGTAAGGGTGTTGCATAAAATAATAAAGTAGTTTTAATTGAATAAGTCATATTTCGTTGCTGCGTCCTCCTTGATGTTTTTTAATAACGTATAATAATCTTTACACCACATTAAAGACACAGCAGCCAGTAACTTTCAGTTGTCGAGAGTTTTTGTCAAGTTTAAATGGTGTGTTTCTGCATGAAATGTGTGCGTTTAGATGCATGTGTGTGAGACCGGGCAAAAGAGCGCTTGCGTCACAGCTCTGTCGATGCTGTGAGCGGCTGGGTTTCTTTTTTTTTTTATTTTGGAGATAATACAAAATATGAATACAACAGAAATACAAAAAAACTTTACAATTATGTGTCCACTTTTGTAGGCTCAACACAATAGTGTCATAGATCTAGATAAAATAGCTATATTGAAATCATTTGAAGAATTACAAATATCGGATATAATAAAATCCCATTAAATAAATAAACCAATATTAAACAAACAAAAGCTATAACAATTTAGGCATATACACAATACAAATAAACCGTTTTAAGCCATTTAAACTTTCATTTTACAAAGGCCTATCTGAAAAAAAGATTTTTGATATTTCCTAAAAACAATAAATAACAGAGGAGTTTTTAAAAATTATTTATAAAGTATTTGGACACGATGGTATTAATCAAATCGTGCAAACAGCATTTTTTGGGTAAGCGAATCCATCAGAAATGACCTTCTTTTCTGTCTGCGCTGCGTACAAACGGATTGGAAAAAAACTGCATGTAAAAAAATGTGTTCTATGACCTCAAACAAGTGTTTGTTTTTATATGACAGGGTACAATTTTACAATTAAATTTTAAATGTAGAGCTTTATTAGAAGGATATTTAATATTTTAAATCGTAATTCTTTTCCTTTGTGGAGAATCAGTGTAGATATGCCTTTCTCAAATATTTAACAAATTTATCAAAATTATACTTTTTTTTTTTTTTCTCTTAAAACCAATGCGGATTGTGAATATTTTATTACTTGCTCTTATGTCCTGAAACACTTAATGGTTTCCTTTACTTAAGATAACCAAATAATATGCAACATCCTTAAATTATTCTCTTAAATAATTCCTCTTTATCTATTAACTGTCATATAGCCTAGGGAAAAATGTATGTCTCTCCGAAGCGAGGATGTTATAAAATACATTTTATACAGAGTTATTTCCAGAACATTTCTGTGGTTTTATACTATGGATGGTGTGCTGGGTCATCCCTTGGTTAGTGGCAAGACCCCTCGATGTACAACAGGCGGTCGGCGAGTAAACAAATATAATGAATGAAAATACATAGGCCTATGCGTATAGACATATAATGTAATGCTGTACAGTATTGTGTAATTTGTTTCGGTTGTCTTCATTTTAATCATTTCGTGATGACGCGATGGTGTGCTTTATCTGCCTGATTCCCACTGAACTGGGCGGGTTGTGTGACGTTTGATTCAGGGGACGTTCTGGGGCGGGGTTTGCGTTTGCAACGGTGGAAACGTGAAATGATTTTGGCCTCACTGCTCAAGCTCCCAGGTTTTCTGGGTTTCTTCAGGGCATATTTGGTTGTTCTGTGCAACACGCGAGAACACCCTTTCTTTCTTTACGTGAAGTGCAAGACAATCGCAGCTTTGCTAAATTGCAAATGTGATTGTCAATATATCGTTCAGCCCTACTTTGTATGTGTTCAGTATTAGCATTCTAGTACGGCCTGGTCAGGCTACTGTAAATACAGAAAGGTAGATCCTCTAACGCAGGAATAGGACGCACATTCTAGTTTCAGTCATCTGTTGGCCAGTTGATGTTCAAGCACTGCTTTTTGCCTTAACAGTACAAGACACAGCAGAGCTAGATGTTTGATATCAGCTTGGTGTGTTCAAGGCTTAAAGATAACAGGAATTGTCACACCATACAAAACTAACATGACTGGCTTGGCTACTGGCCAAGTAGTTCAATACAAAAAAGAAAATCAGATTTTTTGAAAATAGAAAGATTTTTCACCTGGGAGGGCGGCGTTCTCTAAATCGTTCTCCTTCACGCTGGTCATCTCCATCACGCTCGCCACCACCATCATCATCATCATCATGGCCAGAATCACGAGGAGGTCCCCAGCTTTCCTCCCGTGCCTTCTCTCGCTCTCTCCATCCACCTGCAAAAGGTACATGGATGACAAAATGGATTATATTTTGCTGCTGTAAAAGACTATATAACACATTCTTTATCTATTAAATGAAACTTTGCTGCAATAGTCTTGCGTGTGTAAACTATCCTATCTGTTAACTGACCATTACATCTGGACCAGAAATTCAGATTCTCTGTGATACGACCCCCTTTAAACCCACATATTTGGCAATATAGGGGAAAAAAAAAGAAATTAACATGCCTGCACCTGGTCTCCCGAGAGGTTTCCAGGGTCTAGAGTCTTCTCCACGACGTGGGCCAGAGTCATCCATACCCCTGCGGCCTCCCCTCTCATCATCCCCACCTCTTCTGGGGCCCCAGTCATCATCTGCGCCACGACGAGGGCCTCTAGGTTCATCCATGCCTCTACGGGGCCCACGGTCATCATCAAACCCTCTTCTCGGGCCACGGTCGTCATCACTTCGTCTGGGGCCGCGGTCATCGTCCATCGTGCGCCTTGGCCCCCGGTCATCATCCATCCCACGCCTCGGCCCACGGTCATCATCGGCTCTCCGTTGACCCCGGTCATCATCAAAGCCTCTCCTGGGCCCGCGGTCATCATCAAAGCCCCGTCTGGGTGGACGGTCTTCATCACCTCCTCGACGTGGACCTCGATCATCATCAAAGCCTCGGCGGAGTCCTCTGTCATCTGAAGCACCACGACGAGCACTTTCTCCACCTCTCCGGAAGGGCAGGTCACGGTCCCGGTCTTCATGATCAGGGTCCTCATGGCCTTCTCGTCCTTCCTGACGCCACTCCCTGAGATGAAATAAGCAGGTGCAGAATTTCAATACCTGGTTTCTTTAACCATATTTGTCCTTCTGCATCTACCTGCCACTTACCGGTCAGGAACAGGACGTCGCCACTCTGACTCTCCCTCACCCCGTTTCCTCCAGCCACTCTCTTCCCGCTCAGCCCAGTCCTGTATTAAAATGTATTAAAATATTTTGGAAATAAGATACAGCGCTCAGCATAAATGAGCACAACCCTCACAGATCTCTTTTCATAGGATGCTTTACAATAATATATTTGTGAATATACAATAGTGAGTACCAAAGCCAAAACTGCAATCAATCTAACAAAAAAAAGTTACACAGTTCAAAAATGTGTACATCCAAATTAATATGTTGGGGGAAAATATTCAATAAAATTAAAAAAAACAAGACAAATCAAGAGAAAAAAATAATAAAATAAAGTTTTGCTGAATTTATTTTTTGCAATAACTTGTTTGAATTTAAATGTATTATCTTCATATTCCTAAAGACATTGGTGACCAAACTTTTATTTTACTGGATATAACTGTTTAATAAAACTATTCTGCTTAAATGCACCAAAATACATTGTCTATATTCACCGAGAAGTGGATAAAAATATTTATTTTCTTAAGGGGGTATACTGTATGTTTGTATTACAGATGTGAAGAACACATACACATATAACATTATAAACATTAATGTTTCAAAAAACATGTTCGACAAATAAATAACAATATTAAAACCATATTTCCCTACAAAAAATTTTATTGTTAATTTGCTTTTTCTCCTCTTGCTAACTTTATTCATTTTGCAGACACTTTTATCCAAAGCGACTTCAAATCAATATATAGTTGCCATGACAAGTCTAAGTTAGTTTAGCATTTTTGTCCTTGATTTATTTATTTAGTAAATATTTTTTTGCGTCCTAGTAACGGAGTGTTTGTGGGAAAGTGTCTGGTGCATATAGAAAGAAAAGAGAAGTGAAGGGTGTCTCTTCTACAGGAAGAGAGGTTTTAGTTTCTTTGGTTGAACACTATCGAATGCAATTAAAATAATGATAAAACTGGTAGCCTTTAACTAGGATTTTATCGATTAACTCGAGTGTGAAGTTCACATCGATTTGTTTGAATGAAAATCAGTTTTCACCGTAACACATGGTGTTCCCCTCTGGGCTACCGTAGTTTCCCCCGCATTGCCATAGAAACAGACAAACAACATGCAGAGAGCAGAGGAGAAGTCGGAGAAATGTTGCGCTATTTGAAATGAAATAAAACAAACACAGACGCACAAACATGCCGGCAAAAAAAACAGCATAATTCAGGGCTTGCAGTCACGCATTCACCGCGAGACACGCGTATTTGAAACTGTGTGCCACACCTTGTATTTCTCACAGTGAGAAGTAATGGAGAAGAAAATTTATGTAGATGACGCGCAAATGAAAGGAATGGTTACTCATAGATATATACACTGTAAACATCTATGACTGTTATCAATCTAATGTTGGAATCCAATGTTGCTGTTTCCCGATAAATTACGTAACACAGCCGCAAAGATTACTGCAAATATCAACACTGACAAAACTCGCTCAGTGCACTAGACTAATCTACCAGATGCAAAGACCCAACGCAAATAAAATCAATAAAATGCAACCCACTAGCCTAATTTGAGTAATTTATATGAACTGATATGACACAAAATATAAATGAAAAAACCTCTCAATGCATGTTCATTGAAAATAAATCATCTAAAAAAGTCCCCTTTTTAACAACTGAGTTTACTTTCACTGTAATTATATAAAATGCTGTAATTTATACTATTATTAGTCTTGTGAAATTTGATCTTTAAATGACAACTTTTTTTTTACCATTTTTATATCCTATAATTATAATAAGGTTATATAAGTTAATAACCTTCAACTTTTTGTGAGGAAAAAAAAATATTGATTTAAATAGTAAATCTTTTTTTTTTTTTTTTAAAAAAAAAACAAGGATTTTTTAATAAGGCCATATCGCCCAGCCCTACCTTTAACATCTATGGTAACTTTCTTTTCTTGCTAAGGCTACCAGTTTTCAACACTGTTCAAAAAATCTTCATTTCTGTTCACCAGAAAAAAATAAAAAAATCTCTTTAATATTTCTACAGTACTCTTGATCAATAGATGCAGCTTTAGTCAGCAATCTTGCAAACCTTAAACTTAAAAAGCACATTTTGGCTCATACAAGATACCTTGTTGGGTTTTTCTTCTGGTGCTCTCCTCTCCTCCTCCTTACGGCGCTCACGCTCCTCAATTTCTTGTTGTCTGGCACGCTGCTTTCTTTCCTGTTCCTCCAGCTTGCGCAGACGCTCCTGGTATTCACGCTCTTCCTCCTCTCTTTGCTCCTGTTCCAAGCGTTCACGCTCTTCTCGTTCTTAAAAAAAAAAGAAGAGGGCAATTCAAAAATAAATTTAAGCACATGGAGAAAAAGCAATTATGCATTACATTATAATTTTTAAAAACGGGGATGTCATGTTCTTTTTGCATAATTTTCTAAATAAACACACACACACACACACAATCATGAAGCAACTGAGGGTTAAAGAAGAGCAACCTTTCTTGAGCTGCTCCTCACGGATTCTTTGAGCTTCCTCCTCTTTCTGGTTATAGAAGGCCTTTCGTCTGTCCTCTTTACGCTGTTTCTTCCGCTCCTCAAGACGCTTTTTCCTCTCCTCAACCAATCGTTCTTGGAACTGCTTGAGTTTTTCCTAGACACATGAAAATAGATTAAAGTTTAGCTACTGGAAGTGTCAACATCCTTAATAAACATGTAATAACTACCTATATAGTTCTTATTTTTAATAAAGAAACAATAACAAAAAACTATATTATGATTATTAAAATAATAATTATCACTAATAAAAGATCTAGTGGAAAACGTCATGAGACATTAAGAAATACTTTATCATCAAATTGTTACTATGTGAAACATGATCTAATCATGAGGCAAGTGAAAAGCCACACCTCTAATCCCCAACAATATTTTGCCCATACTGGAAGTAGAAACATAACAAATCAATGACTGAATAAATGCCACTTCAGTTCTTTTTACCTCATAGATGAAGCTTCGAGCAGCTTTAATTTTGGAGAGGAAGTTCTCCTTGTCCTCCATCATTCTGGACATTCTCTGTTTGTGTTCTAGTGCCTTCTCGCGCTCCATCTTCATGTTAGTGATCTGAGAAACATAAGCACAGCAAACATTAGCTTTATTACCCAAAACAACATTTGGGTGATGCTATTAACCAGGCAGTAACAACATCAGACGTCAAGAAATACTCCAAACTACAGTTAGAGAGAAAATGTGTGGTGGATTTGAGAATACTTTTAGCCAAAAATTGAAAGATGGACCAGAGGGCAATGTAAATCACACGTAATTCTGACAAGTGCAAAAAGCTGTATGCGATTATTACCCTCTCTTCCTCCTGCAGCTCCCATAACTCCATGTCTTTGATGCGCTGCTCCTCGTAGGCTTTCTTGATCAGAGGAATCTCCTCAAGGCGCTTGGCCCTCTCAAAGTAGTCAATCTGGAATATATATAATAAAATTACTCGTGTAATTCTAGGTTTGGCTGTCATCTACTCACCTGCACAAGATTAAACCTAATTCTTTTACATAGTATGTTTACCAGCCTGGGTAATGTTAATAGGTCATTAAAGCTGTACCTTTTTCTCCTGGTTTTTCAGACGCTCCTGAAGTTCTTTCTTCTCCTTTTCGAGTTGTTCTACCTGTTTGGCCATGATGAAGTCAGGGTCCAGCTCCTCTAGATCCTACAACACAAAATTAAACCATTTCAACTAACAAAACACTTTCAAATTTCACTGCATTTTTGCAAAAAAAAACAAAAAACATTTAATTAAATTGATTTAAATTAAAACATTTCCCTGTCCACTTCCCTAAGAAACTCAGTACCTCAATGTCAATGTCTTTGAAGGCTTTGGCTCCCAGCTCGGTCTTCTTAATCTGCTCCAGTCGCTCACGCACAGTCTTCTTTTTGATCTGCTCGTGTTCTTGCATGATGCGCTCCTTCTCTCGCTCTTTGGCCTCTTGTCGGAGTCGTTCCTCCTCGGCTTTGCGCACTTTCTGAAGTTCTGCCTCGCGCTGCTCCAGCTCCTCTTTCTCCCTCTGGATGTTGAGGCTCTCCAGACGCTCCTTTCGCTCCTCAATTGTCTGTCGGCGTGCGAGGATGCGCTGGTGCTCTTTGCGGGCATTCTTTAAGTAGGCTGTGATTGCCTGTTGTCTCTGTTCCTCATGGTCTTGCTGTGGATAAAGTTGGAATGGATTATGAAACTGGAAAATAAAACTGAGCAGCAGGGAGATAACTGATTAAACTGAGTGCCTCTCTTACCAGTATGGAAGCAGGTTTGATGACTTGGATGGCTTTGGCCAACGAGGATGACATGGCAGTGAGCTGATTTCGTATCTGTTCTGAGGGCATGTTCTGTAGGAATGGACCTACTGGGGAATCTTCTTTTGTAGAGTAGTTCAGATCAGAGCCAAAACTCAGGGTACGAGATGAATGATCAATGCGTACCTTTAGGTTTAATTAAAAAATAATTTAGTAAGTTAGTATAACATTTTTGATTATTTGGTGATTCTCTTCTTTAACATGCAAATACCTAAACTAAGATTAGACTGTGCCGAAGATATACAGCACATATGCATGCTAAGAAAATTAAAGACAAGCGAAAGTGAGAAATTGTTCGATTACAAAAATGATATGTATTGTACCTGCAGGTCACAGTGCCGTGCTGCATCTACAATCGAGCGCTCCAGCTGGAAAGCGTCAACAAATGGTACCAGAGATGCCAACCTGCTGAACTCGATGCTCTGGTAGATTTGAGCCACCTGTTACATTTAATGCAGAGGAGGAGAAAAAAAAGAAAATAAACATTTGCACACATTCCTCAAGCAGGTATCAGAAATCTGGGGATAGATCAAACCAACCTGTTGTAGCAGTCTGAGGATGGTGTTGTTCTGCAGATGAGGAACATACTGCTGCAGGTCTGACTCCTTTTCAGCTTGGTCTCTCACCCAGTTCAGCACCTAAACAACAGCAATAGCAAAAGTGTTGTCATCAATAAAATCAAGACATTGAAGACTTCTGAGTCAACAGCAGCCAAGAGCTAAGCGGTCTTGCGTTTTATATTCAAATTAAAGCGGTCAACATTTTTGTAACTGAATTCAAAAATGATACATTGTGAAGATGTATAAAATGTATACTAACAGTGTACAGTACTATTGGAAAAGTATTTGAAATTTATTTTCATCGATAACACCTAGGAATTTCATTGCGAATATATAAGGACATTTACACATTACACATCCTAGTAATAGTTTTAACAAAATCATATTATAATGTTCCACTCACCTTAGTCACTCTTCCACACAGTTTAAGAGGGTGAAAGTCAACCTCCAACCAGTTGTAGAGCTCTTTGACTTCAGGAACAACATACTGAAGCAGGTTAAACCTTACCTATGATGAAAGAATAACCAAAAATGTGTTATTAATTTAGATTTTTCTAATAAATCCATAATGTTATAGGGACCGCTCAACCAAAACATTTCATGTCACCATTTTTACTCAACTTAAAAGGTTTCCTAACTTGCTCTCGAAGATTAAAGTCTTTAGTTTGTAACAACATGAGGACTAGTAGATCTTATTGTTGAAATATTCCTTCAAGGGACTGTAAAAACTGTTAGATATCAGATAATAGATGGGCTATTATTACCATGTCATTGATGAGACTCTGGCGGGTGGGTGGAGACTGGAGACCAAGTAGAGTAGCCAGTCTGCGATGTTTCTCCACAATGATGCCATCCATGTCTAACAGACGAGCAATATCAGTGCGTTCTGGCGTGATGGGAATAGACAGAGTGGCCAAGAGCACTCGAGTAGACATTCTGAGGAAAAAGAAGTAAAACACAGTTTTACACTTTTAAGCAAGTCTATTTGGTTGTGCTTAAAACCATTACAGAGTTGAAACCAACAAAATCTAATAAATCATGCTTCATGCATAAAAAGATTTTGCCATAAAGAACACAGCATATTCTCCCAATATTAAAAATCAGTCCATGCTGAACTGACCTGTTCTACAGCAGGTGGGAAAATATTTACAAAATTTACACACTATATATTGACCCCTCTCTGTTTGATATTTGTTTTTAAATCCTTAAAAGTTACTCCAGAAACACCAATGAAATTATTCCACAAAGCATTCATTCCCAAATTGCTCATTTTTAACACTTGCCTCTGCATCTCTTCTTGGGTGAGGTTCTTACGCATTTCCCGGGAGAGGTGATAAAGTCGGTGTAGAGTACAGGAGTGGAACAGGGCATTGCCAGACTTCCAAAAAACCGTGGAAACCTTATTGTAGTAGTTGGCCATGAGCTGTGGTTTAGGGGGCTTCTTTGAGAGGGCAAACAATCCATGGATGTCTTCAACTGCTTTGAATGCTTCCTGCGTGGATTGCAAAGCATACAACAGGGCTCAAAATTAACCTTTTTCCTTGGTAGCACCGGTGCTCATAACTTTAAAAATGTAGGCATACCAGCCAAAATTTAGTCGCACCCACCAATTATGTGCATCGTTACTACAAGTTTTATATTAACAGATTTATCACATTTGAAATCAACACTAATCAAAACTAGCAAACAAAAAATCTGCATGCGCCCACCGGCCCTCCACGCTAGAATAAGATGAGCAATACTGAGTTAATGATAATAACTGCTGTTCTCACGGGAGGTGTCTAATATTGCAGATGATATTGACATATAACTTACTTAATTATTTGCATACCTCATCTTAATAGCAATAACGGTCTTTTCATTAGTTGCAATATTAGTTTAATCTCAGAAAATGCATATTCTTTTGCGATGGTAAACATGCTACCAGTCGCATAATGACAGCATCGTGACGATGACTAAATGAAGGATTAAATAACGTTAAAACATCTTGTGCTTAAAATGTGTAGATGTGGCAAACACTGTTACCTGAAAACTCTTTCAACCGGCTTTACGGTGAATGGCTTTAGTCATTTTCATAGTGGACTTTAACCCACTGGAAGTCTTTTATTCACTCTTCAAAAAGTTTAAATGGTGGATTAACATTCACCACAAGAACACTAATAAGATGTGCCATTATTTGTAACTTTTCTAAAACAATATCTGTCAGTGTCATTTTTATTCTTTCCTATCCAGACCTTTACATTTTCTCGGCTGTAGCTCCCTGTCATCTGAACTGAGTGATTGGCAGCTGATATTAACCAATCCATTCGCGTTCTATTCTAGAGCAGTGGGCCAATAAGAAGAGCTTGAAGGCGGTGCAAGCATTGCTGGGTTTGTGTACTGCAGCAAGTTGACATGTTGACCTTTTTAAACCATTCCTGAGCCCTGCGTTTGGCATTTTTTGGTGCAAAGATGCACTCTGCGTGAACATTTTGCAGTAATAACTGGTCGCACGGCAACAATTTAATGCACTCGCACAAATGCTCCCAAATATATTTTGAGGTCGCATAGGTCAAATTTCGGGCGCATGTGACCAAAACGGTCGCAATTTCAAGCCCTGATACAAGCAATTGCAGTTAGCAAGTCATCAAAGCTTGTGTTGTGTCCCCAACAGCCTCATTGCGCATTTCTGTAATCAATACTATTTTGTTACTTGATGGTAAGCACATTCTTAATCACTAGCATAAATTATTAAGATGAAGTACAAATGGAACTGTATGTAAATATATTAGTATGCAACACATTCCAAGCGGGGTACAATGCATCGAGCAAAAGACATACCTGCCACAGTTCCATGCTAATAGCACTGTCCAGCTGGACCAGGCGAGTCTCCAGATGCATGGACTGGCTCTCGGGGTTGTTCAGGTTGATGGCAGTGCTCTGGTTGTGATGCCGCTGGATCTGCCCCAAGTGCATTCGCAGGTTGTCACACAGCTTACGAAACTCTGCTTTACGAGTGTACTGCAGGCAAAACTTAAATGCTGTACAAAAAAAAGAATTATTAACAGTTTAAGTTTGGATGCCTTAAATATAAAACATCAATTATGGTCTTTATATTTAACAAAGAATTCAGATTTTTTTTTATTACATTCCACAAAAATATGAAACTGTAAAAATGTTTTTTAACACTGATTATCAAATATTATCAGTATTTCACAATACTCCCATTTGACTATTTATAATCAAATAAATGCAGTCTTTATGAGCATTAGAGTCTTTGTTTTTTACCCATTAAAACCCATTTAAAACCATTATGACAGTTTATCTATCACTCCACAGAACTACATCAACAGGAATAAACTACATTATACAAAAAAAAAAACTTATCAGTACCATATGCATAAACTCCCATAAGCAGGTGGGTTTTTTTTTCCCTCACTGACCTTGCTGAGCAATATCATGGTAAAGACGCTCCACTTTGGAATTATTCCTTAGCAGGTCCAGGCACTGGCGGTAAGACTCCCACAGGAACTTGACCCAGGGTGTCAGCAGAAGTCTGTCAGTACGGTCTTGAGTGTCTTCGCCACTGACGGCACTCAACAGAACACTGAAAAACATTTTTAAAACTTCACTGCTTCAGACAATCTTTTAAATCACACACACACACACACACACACAACAAAATAATCCAGAGAATGGGGAAAAAGTTCCCATTATAGCCAAAGTGCACTCCAAAAGGAACATTGTCATCATTTATTCTCCCTCCACTTGTTACAAACCTGCTTTAGTCTCATCTATTCAGTGGTTAGTGGTTACTGCATAGTTTATAATATTTTGTCTTTTGTGTCAAGCAGAAAAAAAAATAAAACAAGGTTGGAACAACATAAATGTGAATAAAATAATTATTTGAGTGAAATTGTCCTTTAAAGCTGGAACTAATACTTTCATCACTTTGGTCAACTAAAGTTTTTTTATGTGCTTTATAGGCCTGCACGATTAATCGATTATAAACCAGAATGGCGATTTGAAAAGGTGCAATTTTCAAATCGCAAAAGCTGTGATTATTTCGATTATTACTATGGCGAGGAAGGCGAGCGCAAAAAAATTTAAATGATCCTACTATTGTTACTTAAACAGCAGACAACTGTTACAGCAGAACCCACGAGCCCCAATTTTACTGCTATGGAGATGAAATGAAAGCTGTAAACTCGATCTCTGCTCTGCTTCGCGGTGTGTGGACCTTTGACCTGCTTGTGTGAGGTAACGTTTCCTCCCCTATCTCGGATATTACAGCGATACTCGTGCAACCTGTGAATAACGCTAGAGCCATGCTGACCGTTAGAGCTAATCGTAGCCCTTTCTGTTGAGCGCAGGAACACAATGACAAATCGCAGAAATCCCTCGACAACGCTAAAAAAGCAAGCAGGATAATATTTACATTTATTTATTCATTTGCTATAAATGCTCATGTTGTTCTGTGCATGTACTTGAGTTTTGTTTGATGGATTTAAAAAGAGTGTTTTCATGGAGCAGGTAAAATTTAAGGTACAGTTCATATATCTGACTGTATTAAAGAACAAAATTGTATTACAAATAATATATAATTATAAATGTATTTATAAATTACACATTTAATACAACAACTCTTGTGCTGTGAAGTAAAATCTAAAATTGTGTATGGAAAGCATTGTCAATGCACCATGAATTTCATGAAATCAATATGAAAAATGTAACAATATAAATGTAAAGGTTTTAAATATCTATATACAAGATTTTATATATAATTTATTTTTTTTAATTTAAAATACTGTAGTTATTTTCTTAATTTGTCATAACTAACAACTTTATTGGAAAAAATGGTTTTAAATAAACAGTAGCATAGTGTAGCGTACTTTGTGATTATGCTTGGTCTTTCTTTAGTGCTATTAAAACCACCACATCAAACCTGCAGCTCTTTTATGAAATTATAGTAAATCGCATTTTAATTAGCAATTGCAATTTTGATCAGATAAATTGCAATTAGATTTTTTTCTTCAAATCGAGAAGCCCTAGTGCTTTATAAATAAATATTATATTGATATATTAAATATTTATATTGCTTCAAAACTGATTACATCACTAACAACCACTAACTGAGTGTGAAGGAACTGTTTCAACTTTCAGGTTCCTGTACCTTTCTGGGGTCTGAATGTTGTCCAAATCCTCAATGTCCAGCACCATCTGCTGAGACTCCTCTTTAGCCGTCTCAGTCTTCTCTTCCGCCAGTTTCAGGTAAGCACGAACTACATCCTCCAAAGATTTGATATTCACCTGAAGCACAAAAAAAAGTCAGCGATTCTGTGAAAAAGATACTGACAATTGACTTATCAGTTCTCTCATACGCAAAAAAAATGCTGGCAAATTGTACAATAATAAGTCTGGAGTAAATTAATCATGACAGCAAAGACCTTTCAAATAACCAAAGAGAGAGGTTGTCTTCTTAAAGTAACAGTTTAAGGTTTAAATAACTCTCAAACACTAGAATATGTACATTTTAACTGTACACCGCAAAAAAAAAAAAACCAGCAACAATATTTTCAGTGCAATTATTTCTCATCTTATTGTGAATCATAATTAAAACAAAGTAACAGGCTTAGAAAAATCTTTCTAAAAATCCTAAAAAAAAATAATAAAAAAATAATAAATAAAAAATTAAAACTTCTTAAGCCTCTTAATTTAACTTTTTATTTCAATTTGTCAGTTGATTTTGTACCTCAATGAAATGTGCCTTTAATTAAAGATATTTAGATGTCCCCAAAAGTAAACAAAAATACAGAGGAAGACATTTTTGTTCATTGAACATTAAATGTCAACTTTCACTAATAAAAGACTTTCTGCTTTGATTCATAACTTGTTTCCCTCAAGTCTTAAATTGTGGAACGACGAACAAAGAATTGAGACCTACAGAAACACAATAAGAAAAAGGATGCTCAACATATATCCAGATCAATTTATTTCAAGCTGACTTCAAAATTTCTAACTTCCTTCTGAAATATTAAATGACAGTTATAAACAAACTTCTGTATTCTGTAAAACAGATTCAGAAGCATTTGAATTAGCTACTAAACAATGTCCTTCACTCATGCCTGTTAAAATAGGATAAATCTGCAATAATACGAAGTTGCGACATTAAACAAATGCTATAAAAATCCACAGACAACACTGTCAGTTCATAATGCTATTATCACTATCTCTGACAAGCAGAAGCAATGTGACTGGTTTTTCTGTTTGTTCACATGACAAATGAAGTCAACTTTACTTATAAAATGGGGCACAAACCTGCTGACAGATGTTTTTGTACTGATACAGTCCCTCCTTTGCCAAGTGGCTCTTGCGGAGATCCACACAGAGCTCCAGGTACTTGAGCATGATGGGCTCGTGGATCTTCTGCCATGTTCGATGCTTTTTGCTCTTGATGACATCGTAGAGCACATCTAAAGCTGGCTGCTTTTTACCAACTTCGAGAAACTCTGAGAAAGAGAAACAAAATGACTGTCACCACCTGAGAAAATTTGGTCATTTTTGACATGAACACTGAAAATGTTTCCAATGGGTTGCTACCATGGTTACTTGTTAAAAACATTATTTTTCACCTGATCATTGTTTTATTTAAATAGCAATTGAAATATTTATTTGGAGGGGAAAATCACATTGAACTCATATTTTGAAAGATGATACTTGATGTACATTTAACAGGCAATTGTGCATATCTGTCATGAATGCACTATGAATTATATATATATATATATATATATATATATATATATATATATATATGTCTCTCTAAAAACACTAATATCAGTAGTACAAGAGTAAGCATTTTCAATATAATTCTTATGCATGACAACTAAAATTCTCATATTCAGTATCTTGTTATGCTTGGCAAATTCTTGAGTACTTGAGTGATTTGAGTACTGCTTTTAATATTCAATTCTTTGTATTTACTTCTCTTATCATCTGGCTCTTGATTTGATTTTATTCTTATGATGCATGTCTTCTGTGTACCCTTTTACTGTGGTTTTAAAACTATGCTAACTAAGTTATTTGGCATTAATAAAAAAGAAATAGCGTCAAACTTTACGTTAAACCTAATTGCAGGAGCACAATAGTGCCACTCCGCTCACTGTTTTATTCAGTCTAAATGACAGTGCATTTTCTTTTCATTCATAAATTAGCTGACGATTGTTGATGTCTTCACAACATTTTCCTCGCATATCGTCAGCAAGTCTTAAACCTACATACTAGTTGAAACCGCTAAGCTACAACAGCTTGCTGACACGCACGACAGCAAACAAAAATGGTTTCTTGTTTTGTTTTCAGCCAGTATGCAGATGTTTATAATCTATATCTTCTTTTTAAGTTTATTAAGAAAAAGTAGAGGACAAGCTGTAATACATAAGATTTAAAGCTCTTCATCATATATGACACAGAGGCCCAGTAACTGTGACATCCGGCCTGCACGAGCCCGATGGAAACATGGCTTCTCCAACACGCGCCATATCGAGCTAACGGCTAAACGCACGACTGCAGTCTACAGACGACCGGGAACAATATTCACTCACCGTTCGCTCGTTTGAGAGCGTTCTCCGGTCGCTGGAAATAGGCTGGCATGGTTGTGACTCGCTAGCAGGCAGTTTTTAGGTAGTCGAGGCTGTTTTATTGACTCTGCCTGTCCATCCGCGCTGTGTCTTGTCGCCGCGCTAGCGAGAAAAGGCTCGCACACGTGAACTGCGCCGGCGAGAAGGACGAGAGTTCCCGTATGTGCGCGCTCCTGCACACGCGCAGCTCCAGTAATATTTTACATAGACGTCCACAAATTCTGTCATGTACAGGGGGCCCCATCCTAAACTGAAAACGGCATCTTTATTGTTTGTTAGCTAAACGTAGTTAGACTTTTCTTTCCTGATTTTATTTATTTCATTCATTCATTCATTTTCTTTTTGGCTTAGTCCCTTTATTAATCTGGGGTCGCCACAGCGAAATGAACCGCCAACTTATCCAGCATATGTTTTACACAGCGGATGCCCTTCCAGCTGCAACCCATCACTGGGAAACAACCATACACACCCATCCACACTCATACACTACGGACAATTTAGCCTACCCAATTCACCTGTACTGCATGTCTTTGGACTGTGGGGGAAACCGGAGCACCCGGAGGAAACCCACGCAAACAAGGGGAGAACATGCAAACTCCACACAGAAATGCCAACTGACCCAGCCGTGGCTCGAACAAGCGACCTTCTTGCTGTGAGGCAATTGTGCTACCCACTGCGCAACCGTGCTGATTTTATTTATTTATTTATTTATATTTTTTATTATTTGTTTGTTTTCGTCATTAATTTGCATCAAAATTTTCATTGCATCAAATGCTTCATTTCACCAAATTTCAGATACTTTTTTGAATTTGTGATTATATTTTTGCATTTATTATTTTATTATTAGATTATATAATTATAATCAATTAAATTTATGACATAATTGTAAATATTATTTAATCAAAATATTTAATAAATTACTTTTTTATTTTTATTTTCATTTATTTATTGTAAGGATATTTCGTATTATTAT
Organism: Danio choprae; assembly: GCA_903798125.1. Classification (NCBI taxonomy): domain Eukaryota; kingdom Metazoa; phylum Chordata; class Actinopteri; order Cypriniformes; family Danionidae; genus Danio; species Danio choprae. Next base: position 3,603,568 of record CAIGQW010000302.1, on the reverse strand, counting down.
TACTATTACTATTATTATCATTATTATTATTATAGCTTATTATTTATAGTGCAATTTCCGGTGAATTGTTTAAAATCTCCGTCAGGCTTACTACATAATAATTACTACATAAACAATTTTTAAATGTATATATATATATATATATATATATATATATATATATATATTTAAACATGATAAAAGACCACATAAGACTGAGAAGAAAAATGAGACAGAATTCTGGCTCATTTATATTAATTATTTATTTGTCTAGTTCATTCAACCATTTATTCATTTATTTAGAATTATTGCTTCTACAAATCCACCTGCATCTTCAGGTGATTCTGATGTTACTCTTCTGCTGGAGAACAGGTACATCTTCTGCTGTCCAGAATCAGCTGGTTTGTCTTAGTCGGGCATCTCAGCTGAGACCAGTCCACTATGGGTGACCCTACCGGTATCTGTGAAGTACCAGTGGCAAAGCTCTCAGCATCACTGATGCACACAAGCCCTCACAGCACGTCAAGCTGCAAACCATGTGAGGGACCCTAACCTAACCTAACCTACCCTAACCTGACAGACCAACCGCAAATCAGCTAAACACATTGAAACTCTCAGAAGAGTCCAGCGACCGACCAGCAACACGAGAACAACCGCTCAGAAAACTTTGACGAATGCGCAGAAAACCGCCTGAAACATCCTGAAGACCACACAGCAATGCATCAAAGACCACCGAGTAAACCAAGAGCCTCAAGTCAACAACACCAACATCAATAAAAACAACCAATTTATGAAACAAAACATACAAAAGGAAACTTACTGTAAACTTGTTCTACAACTATGTACAGTATATACATACGCAGGCCTGCAGTGTGGTTTGGGACACTGTGAAGACTCAGTGTCTGGGCCTCTTTCTTCTGGGCTCCTCAGGCAGTGGCTCTTCACTGATGTCCACATGGACTCGAGGAGCAGCGCTGTTTGTTCTGGATCCACATCTGCTCTCCATGATGAGGATTCGTCCATCGGCCTGCTCCGTCTCCACCATTACAGGACACCTGAGAGCCTCCCACAGCCGTTGCTTGATTTCCAGGCCCAGCTGGAGACTGTAGGGATGACTCTTCATCATGGGCTCGACCACAGAACGGTAGATGTCCTGGTAGGCCTGAACGCTGCAGCCGTGGATGGAGAGCGGCTCCTCCTGTTGTCCTGCATCCACTGAAGACACTGAAGATGCTAGACAGATGTTGGGAAGGACAGCCGCGTTCTTCAGGTGATGCTCCTTCAAACCTGGGGCAGAGATACAGCTGTAAGTGTGATCTAACCTGATCACAGCTGCAGGATCCTGAACAGATGGGACACCCTCCAGCCAGAAGTCCTTCAGATGTGCTGGAAGAGTCCTAGTCCTTCTGAGGCGCCGCTGCTCCATGAAGATCAACTTCTCAAATCAGACAAATTGATGAAACTTGTCAAACTGGAGAGTCAATAGAGCTTGAATGATCAGATTCAGAGAGTTGTGTTCATTTGCAGTGTAAACTCAAGTTGCCGTGGTGACAGAATATTGATCTGGTTTAAATGTAAACAACACTTGATCAGCAGTAAGTCAATCAGAGCAGTAGAAGAGATCTTCTCTATTGTTTCTCCATTACAAATTTTGTCCTTTTTTACAGTATATATACATAAATATAGAGTAAACTGAACTAAATTTGTAATACAGAAACAGTTGGAGTTAAATTTGATTAAATTCAATTAGGGTTTCCTGTTAACAATTATTATTGTTTATCATAACTGGGTCTATTTAGAAACCACAATTAAAAAACTAAAACATACATAAAATATGGTCCTAATTTTATTTATTTATTTATTTATTTATTTATTTATTTATAAGGGAGATTTCTGTGATATTTTGGATTCCTATTTTGGACTTGGAAATATTAGGTTTCTATATTAGGAATGTGGTCACTTTAGTTTATATTATCATCATTTATTGTTTGACTTTGAGTAATAATAATAATAATAATAATCGGTGGCACAGTGGGTAGCACAATTGCCTCACAGCAAGAAGGTCGCTGGTTCGAGCCCCAGCTGGGTCAGTTGGCATTTCTGTGTGGAGTTTGCATGTTCCCCGTGTTTGCGTGGGTTTCCTCCGGGTGCTCCGGTTTATATTTTATATAAACCGGACCACATATTATACATATTATATTATACAATATAAAAAAGTTGGTTAGTCCTAAATAGCAGGGATGAAAATGTGATATCGCTTTTTAGCCAAGTTTGCCCAAAAAAAAAAAAAAAAAAAAAATATATATATATATATATATATATAGCCACGGCAGAAGTGTTGCATGTCTCATTCAACAGTTTCCTTCTGAAAGAATGCACATTTTGAACAAACTGGGTGATCCAATGATCAATCGGCGATTCATTAAAGAGATCTTGAATTCATTGCTGAAAAAATCGGTTGTTTGAATGAACTGAATTAATTTAATAGATGAACTATTTATTAAATGGTAAATTATCCCTTTAAGTACCGCCAAATAAATACTATTCAACGTGCCAAGACATGTGGCTAAATTGGGTAGGACATCAAGTAGGTTTTTTAATTGATTTATAGATGATTAGTAAGACAGACTAAATGGACAACTTGAATAACATCAACCCACTAGATGGCAGGATGAATTTAAATGCATTGAAGCCAGCAAAAAACAACAACAACAACAACAAAACAAACGAGAAACAGAATGTTAAAAGTTATTAATGGATAAAACGACATAAAATAAATAATAGGGAATTAGACACACTAACAATTTCTCCCACTGTAGTATTTCTAGTAGTTCCCACATGGCTGCTTAGTGATTGGGAATTTGATTTTGAAATAATGAAAGAAAAACAAGAAAGTGAGATTGACAGTAAACGAGTGAAAAATTATATAATGGAAAAATACAATGAAACAACTGAAATATACACAGATGCATCAAGAATTGAACAAATGGTAGGAGTGTCATACAATATTCCAAAGTTAAAACTTGCAGCTGTAAAAAGAATCAGAATCAGAATCAGAATGGGTTTTATTGCCAAGTCTGCTTACACACACAAGGAATTTGTTTTGGCTACAGAAGCTTAATACATAAAGTGACCAGTGACAACACGACATAAATATGAAAAACACAACAAACATTAAACAGAGATGCAGTCAGTCAAAAAGCTCTGGATGGTGAATTGTATGTACAGATTTGTTATAAATATACAAGTTAAAAGGTGCTGTGTACAACTGCGTAGAAAAAGTATTGCACTGTAAATTGTTATAAGGTGCTGTGTACGAGTGCGTATGAGAAAGTATTGCATGTTTATTGCACAGTAGGGGGATATTTAACTGTTCATGAGGTAGATAGCCTGAGGAAAGAAACTTTTCCTGTGTCTGGCTGTTTTTGTGCTTGGTGCTCTGTATCGCCGACCAAACGGTAACAGTTCAAACAGGAAGTGCGCTGGGTTTGAGGGGTCCAAAGTGATTTTGTAAGCCCTTTTACTCACTCTGGAAGAGTACAGTTCTTGAAGTGTAGGAAGGGTAGTGCCAGTGATTCGTTCAGCTGTCTGGACTATTCGCTGTAGTCTGCGGAGGTCGGTTTTGGCAGCTGAGCTGGATCAGACGGTGATTGAAGTGCAGAGGATGGATTGGATGACCGCTGAGTAGAACTGTACGAGCAGCTCCTGGGACAGGTTGAACTTCCTCAGCTGACGGAGGAAGTACAGTCTCTGCTGGGCTTTCTTCACAATAGAGTCTATGTGAATGACTCTCAATCGGTAATAACTTAGCAGTTTATACAGCAGAACTGGTGGCGACATGGTTAGCTCTAAAGTGGGTTGAAGATAATAAACCAATTAAAACAGTCATTGCATCTGATTTAAGCTCAGCACTTGTAAGTGAAACAATTCAGTATCAGAGTCACGGGAGGACATAAATTATGAAATAGTGCAGTTGGGAAATAATCTCTTAAAATCAGGAGTCATCATTTCATTTTTGTGGGTACCAGCACACATAGGGGTCAGTGGGAATGAGATGGCAGACAAGTTGGCAAAACAAGCCGCACAGCAAAATATGATAGACATTGACATTAAATACAGCAAGTCAGAAATCAAAAGTATTGTTGAAACTAAAGTATTGGGAAAATGGCAACACATATGGAATAATGGGAGCACTGGACTTCAATATTACACCATACAGAACAAAGTCGGAAGAGGTAGGGAAACAAGGAAAAGCAAACAGGAAGAAGACACGTTCACACAAATGAGATTTAATCACACAGCACTCAATAGTACATTACACAAGATCAATAAACATGCAGATGGGATATGTGATTGTAATAACAATCAGGAGACTGTAGAACATGTATTGATGCACTGCCCAATATATCAGTATATCAAAGAAATAGACTATTCACACAGTTACAGGAAAAACAAGTGGAACATAACATAAGGAACATTTTAAAGTTGAGCACAGGTCATGTGTGTTTTAGCTATGTACCTATAAGACCTTTTGAAAGACACAGGGTTAATAGGATTTAGTATTTAGAGTAGTTATCTATGATAAATAGGTGTAATATGCAGAAGGAAAGGGTATTGATTATGAGTTTTTTTGTTTATTTATTTTTTGTTTGTTTGGTATTTAGTTTTTTTTTTGCTTTTGCGTCACTATAAGAAATACGTGGGTTAGTTAACTCCTGATCCACACTCCAATCCAGACGGTGGCGGGCGGTAATGCTCCAAAAAGCTGGTTGCCAACCGCCATAAAAATCACAAGGAGAAAAAAAAAAAAAAAAAAAACCGGAAGAAGTGTGTTGATCACTTGACCAGCAGTGGATGCCCAGTGTTTTTGATAAGTTTTCGATTTATATATATTTCGTTTTCTTTCTTTTTCCCCTCCTATGATATACTTAACGGATTTATTGCAACTCAACAACGGGTTTGACCAAACTCGTATGATTGAAGCGATTTAATAATATTAACTATTATTTTATATAGAAAAATTGCATATTTTAAGAGAATTTTCTTTCCTTTTTTGACATCTTAATTGTTTTCTGGATAGGCTATCTCGTCGTGTTTTAAAGTAGACTGTCTGATGAGCTGACAAGACTTTCATGTTTTCCAAACATAAGATATAAACGGTTTTTACTATAAACAAATCACATTAACAAACAGACTACCCTGAATAAGTTATGGAATATGGCTACACCCGAGCTGATGCTGAGTCTTGGACTAATTGGTAAGTTAAAAATCCTGACGCGTTAAACCATTTATATAAGTCTAGATTATGTGTTAACAAAAGTTAAAGTGGTCGTTTAACCAGAAATACAATTCTGTCATTATTTATTGACCCTTATATATTTTTATAACCCATAGAAGAATATAGTTTTCTGTTTTCCTTCACTGTGTGGTAGAAATATACAGTGGAAGTCAATGTGGACAATGTAAAATGCTATAACATTGAATATATTTATTTAACTTTACATATAATTACAGAATAAAGATTTCTTTGTTAGTTATATAATTTCTCTCTTTTTCACAGAGAAGGATGTAAATGCAGACACGCTTTGGGTTTGGTGTTATCCTTCCATCGATGCTGATCTTCGAGAAGTGATGTTGAGAAAATGCTGCTTGACGTTGGACAATCAGGTACTGCACACGTTTGTATTTGGACAGTACTGTCGAACCTGGTACTACATCACCACTGTCGAGGTCCAGGAGCCCACTGTGCTTAAAAAGGTATAAGACTTTCCACTTACATCCTGATAAACCTGCTTTTTTATAATATTTATTAATATACAATAAAAAATGTTTATCAAAATCAATAGGGATTTAACCTAATATTTATGCCACACTCTAAAACACTATTGGATGGAGATCACAATAACATCACAAATGACTGGAAGAGTTATGTAAATAATAGACTTAAAAGAGTGGGACTTAAGAAAAACCGTAAACATTTAGAATTGCTTATTTAAATACTTATTTAAATACTTATGTCATGAGCACTATGAGTGTACATATATTAAAATAGTTTTGTGTGAAAACAAAACTAGAATTGTGTTTCACAAGAGTCTCAAAATAGGTCCATTTGGATAAAGTATCCATCTTATTAACAATTTATATACGGAAGCATCTCATTCACATTTTATATATTGTATTAATATTTTTGAGGACAGTTAAGTGGGCGGGAGATATAGAGTATTACAAGAAGTACTAAAATGCATTTTGTGATCTCTTAGGTTATCTCATAGGGCCAGACAGAATCTGCGGACATTTTATTCTATTTCTGCGGAGAATTTTGTAAAAATCTGCGGATTTATACGGAATTGTTTTGGGAGTATCATAACTAAAAACTTAATATGTGAAATAAAAAATAATACCTTTTAAATTTGTATTTAATGTTTACAATGCAAATCCATCTAGATTTCACTTATTTGGTAAACAAAGCAACCTCTCATATAATAGATCTGCTAAAAGACAGAAAATATTACTTTACAAACTGTATTGTAAATAAATCAAATGAACACTTTCATATTAGTCAATAATATTACTGAAATTAATTTAAAAACGGAATAAATATAAATTTACACAAGTAAATAAATACTCAATAATGGGCTAAAAATCTGGGGATTTCTGCACGTGCAGATTCTGTGTGGGGCTACTTTTTTTTTTAAATTTACATACAGGTAGCCTACGGTACATATTTATGTAAATGATAACTGACTGTTCGATTTCATTCAAAGGTGACACATTTCTCAATAGTTGTCACAGCTAAGGACTTCAACCCAGAAAAATATGCTGCATTCAGTAGAGTTCTGTGCAGGTATGTTTTTTAAACACATTTACTGTGTTGTATGTGAATGGTTTCAGTGTTGAAGTGCCACTATTAGGAATTATAAATTTTTTATTGCAGTACTTTTTATTACAATAAACATAAACAGCTATAACATTTTTTTAATTGTATATTATATATGAAGTCTGTTCTTTATGAGCAGTATAAGGATTATATTCAAAAGCATTCCAGAATTATATTCATCAATTTTGAGAATCTTCTTTTGTGACTAAACCTAGGCTATACTTTGAGTTTTGACCTGTATCGTTGTTTTTGTCCAGAACATACATGAAACATGGAAGTCCTGTGAAGATGATGGAAGGCTACATTGCTGTTCTGACCAAAGGGATATGCCAGAGTGATGAGAACGGCTCCTTCCTTATCAAGGATTACGATGTCAGGAAGGCATACCTGGCTAGCTCCTTAAAAGGTAACAATGAACATTTCAATGCACATTACAAGCACTTCCTGCAGCATTTAGCAAGAACTGAACAGCTAATGTCATCTGATCTATTGAATCACATAGTTTTGGTATCATATCATGTGCTTAATGATCTTTTTTTATATAAACCAGAAAGAGTCTCATTTCAGTTAAAATGATGTATAGTTTGCTGCAGTATAGTCAAGATGTTGAGACATTTAAATTTTTTTATTTTAGATGTTGTGTCACAGTTTGGTATGGAAACCATTATCCTTTACACAGCACTAATGCTGAAGAAACGAGTGGTTGTGTATCATCCACGGATTGAGGCACTGCTGGAGTTTACAAGGTAAACACTGATATTTCTTTAAAATCTAAATTTCCTTAATTAGCACTCATTGAGCATGATTTACAAAAAATACAGTAAAACAGTTATATTGTAAAACTTGTTGTACAATTCAAGAACTGCTTTCTATTTTATTATATTAAATATATTCATTGTAATTGAGAAATTCTGACATGCTGTTTTGGTGAAACATTGTTTTAGCAGTGTTTCCATTAATATAATAATGTTATGGACGTTTTGAAATATCCAGCTTTTTTAAAAAATGGATTGAAATAGCAGTGTGAGCATTAACAATTACAAGCTCAATTTAGGTGAATTGTATTTTGGAAAAAAATAGGACAACGTGAAAACCTACAATAAAATCATTGATTAAATATAAACTGTGCTACAAAAAAGCTCATGTGACTTGGCCACAACAGATCACATGATTTTTGACTTTTAAGCCACTCTAAAAAAGGCTAAATCATGCTTGTTTTTATTAAGCATTTTGTCAAGTTTCAAGGAAAGTGACAGTATTGTTCTCTTGAACATAGAAACAAACACTGCTTTATTTATAAAATATTGGTGTGCTATTCAAACATTTGCAACTTTGCTGATATTTATTAATATATTCATTCATTCATTTTCTTTTCGGCTTAGTCCCTTTATTAATCTGGGGTCGCCACAGCGGAATGAACCGCCAACTTATCCAGCATATGTTTTACGCAGCAGATGCCCTTCCAGCTGCAACCCATCACTGGGAAACATCCATACACACTCATTCACACACATGCACTACGGACAATTTAGCTTACCCAATTCACCTATAGCGCATGTCTTTTGGACTTGTAAGGGAAACCGGAGCACCCGGAGGAAACCCACGCAAATATATATATATATATATATATATATACATTTTTGTGGAAACCATGGTACATTTTTACCAGGAATCTTTGGATGTAAAAGAAGCATTTGTTCGAAATAGACATTTTGTAAAATTGCAACATTTTTTAATTTTACAAATATTTGATAAATAAAAGTGTTTATTTCTTTAAAAATCAAACAAACAAACTTACCGACATGATACTTTTCAATAGTATTGTGTTTGATAATGGGGATTTATTTAGTTTTTTTTAAAAAGAGTGTTTTTCTTTGTGAAAGCAGAGCTCTTCCTGGTCTAGTGTGGCATAGGAAAGATTGGTCCATCCTTCACCCTTTTGTTCACCTGCACAATGATGAATTGGAAAACCTCAAGCTCTGTACAGGTAAGGATAATTTCTTTTCCTTTTAATAGTAGATATTGATATGTTTACCTCACTTTGCTACATGTAGTAGTATTATTAATCATTTCTGTGTTCTCTGCAGGATATGTGGCAGGGTTTGTTGATCCTGAAGTCAGAGACCGATCAGACTTGTTTGATGTGTTTGTTAATCTTCCAGACAGTGAGATTACGGTGTCACAAAATGCCAAAGGTGAGAGACTTTACAGATTGATTGGCACTGACCTGAATCCACATGTGGATGTTTAACTCACTGTAACTCACTTCTGTTTTTAGAGGCAATGGCTATGGGGAAACTCCATAAAGAGATCGGGAACTTCATTGTCCAGGCTGCAGAGGACACTGAGCGCACAGATGCACAGATTATTAAGGTGAGCTATGATTATTAAGGTGAGATATGAACATGTTGTGTTTTCTGGTATAAACATCACAGTATTGTTATCATCAAAAACTTTCCACAACTTCTATTATTAAATGAATTGCATAATGCAATTTAACATCAAAACATGCACAAAGGATGCACATTTGGATCGATGCACAATGAAAACTAAGCAAAGGCTTGATGATTATAATAAAAGTAGTTCATAATGAATGGCAGTATAAAAGAGGACAGTCTGAAAAATGTTAAAGTCACCACCAGCTGATCAAAGCTGCACTTGTGTTTGTGTAAAATACATTTCGAACCAAATCTTTTTTTCCCCTCTGATTCCTTGGGTAAGGAAAAAAAGTTTGCTCACACCTAGGGTTTAGGATATATGAAAACTATTAAAACCCAAACCCCCTTAGATGTAGACCTGATGTTTTGTTTTTCTTTGAAAACCTACTTATTCAAACTCATTTTAGACCTTTAGTCTGATTTTTAACAAATATGACTCGGATCTCTTTCAGATGGCAGAAACTGGAATTCTGTGTCAATATGTGAACCTTACTCCAGGCAGAATCTTTAGACAGAATGAAAAAGACATTTTTTGTTATTTCTGCTGAGAATTTTATGCCGAATGATTTTGGGAGTATCATAACTAAAAACTTAAAAAATAAAAAATAATACCTTTTTAACTTTTTATTTAATGTTTACAATGCAAATCCAATTAGATCCACTTATTTGGTAAACAAAGCAACCTCTCATATAATAAACCTACTAAAAGACAGAAAATATTACTTTACAAACTGTATTGTAAATAAATCATATGAACATTTTCATATTAGTCAATAATATTACTGAAATTAATTTAAAAACGGAATAAATTTACACATTTACACAAGTAAATAAATAGACTCAACGATGGGCTAAAAATCTGTGGACGTAGATTCCATGTGGGCCTACTTGTGAGTCATTCTCTAAAAAAACTAAAATTCAAATCCCACAACACTGATTTTAACCCAACCCCTTTTTTCCATGTTTCAATCTGTCTCCAGGATATTTCAGACAAAACTAAAGAGATTCTCAGTAACTTGATGTCTCTTGCCGATGAATCAGACAACTCTAAACTGACTTTGGAGAGTCTGAAGCAGCGGCACTATCCTCCAGCGACTGAGAACTTCCTGTTTCACTTAGCAGCGGCTGAGCAACTGCTAAAGATCTGACCAATCGCTGGATCCCGACCCACTGGCATGAGTCACAATAATCATTCAGGAATTTACTATTCACAGTGAGATTTTTGTCTAATACTGAAGATGTGAGCCGGGCAAAGGTTATATAGAAATATAAAACATAACTATATAGAAGTAGTCATGTGATCAAGTTAAGACACCCTATTAAATTAGCATTCTTTTCATATCAGGACATAAAAAATTATTTGATCTCTGGCAGGTTAGGAGTTAAGAGTAGAGCAGGTTAGAGTAATCATTACTCTAAATACTAATCTGGGTTCCGCACAATTCCTTCATGTTATCCCAACACAAATGATTAAGTTAACTTAATCATTTTTACAAATTTAAGTGGATTGAACATAAAACAATTATGTTGTCCCCCAAAAAGCTTAATAATTCTGTTGTTTCTACTCATTTTAAATAAGTAGTTTGACCAATCAGCAAATGTTTTTTTTTGAGTCTGTGAGATGTCATGTGATGTTGTTCATCTGAGGATTTATCTTCCAAATATTAATTCCTGCCAAGGACTATATATTTTTTATGATGTCCTAATATGGAAAACCATGAAATTAAATAGGGTGTTCTAACTGTTTCCATGATTGTATGACACGGGTCTATTTAAGATTTAATGCTAAATATGACATTTCTAAGCATCAACACGGGTTTGATTAAAAAAAAAAAAAAAATCAAACCTTTTGGTAGCACTTTGATCTTGAGTCAAGAAACAATTTATACATAAGCATTCCTGAGCTATCTAATTAAGTTGTGCATAATCATCATTTTGCATGCTGTTTTAACTTTTATAAGATTTAAACACTGCACATCGATGTGAAAGGGCTCACAGCTGCTTATTTCATACATAACTAAAGACGTTTGTTTAACTGTAAAACAATAATACTGTTGTTAATGGGTTATATACACACACAGATGCGCCATTATAAAGTTGCCACTTTTAAGATCTAATTTCTTTAACAATCAGCGATCTTAACTGCCTGATATACGATATAAAGTGGGTATCAGACCGGACAAGAAGCACTGCATTAAGTGAATTTTTTTCACGGCATGTCTTTAAAATATGCTAATTTGTTTCACCCCAGTATTTTTAAAGTAGTTTCTGTGCTAGCCTGCTGCTACTGACGGTGCTTATATCTACATGGTCTTTCATCACGTTTTACCCTTGAGGAACTAATTGAATGGTTTAGTCTGTTTAACTGATTGAATTTTAATTACATCACAACATCGATGCTGTAAAAGGAACCGTCGCATTAACCTTTATTCTGAGTTTATCATTGGCTGAAAAACAATAGCTGTGCATATATCCCATTAATCTAAAACAGAATTGGGTTCCATTAAATGCAGAATGTAAAGAGATGAAATCCTGATAAACCTGAGTGCCAAAATGTTACAATTTTAATTAACAATCTGTAGGTATAATCACGTGAAAGTACTTTTTTTATTAATATATAGTGTATGAAAGTATACAAATACATTCCTAATTATTCCCACATTTTGCATTTTCATTGATCGTAGATAACATTGACATTTACATTCCTTCGTATTTTTTGTTTAATCTACTTAATGTCAATGCCCTTGTTATCAATTACTATTCTAAACAGATCCTAAAAGACATTCTGATCATACATGCAATATATCTTATAATATACAAGAGGATGGTCAGACTCTACTTATCTCAATCATTGTTGTTTCCTCTGACGTTTGATTAAATGTGAACAAATAATATATTTAAAACGTCCATGAGTGGCAACAGGAATTGTATTGACATTAGCAGACAGGGTCATGTGAGGTGATGAATGTTTAAGTGTCTTTTAGTATTCTTTGTCAAGATCCATTTTCAGTGCAGTGTTTAAACCATTTTTATCCTGAAATGCAGCTATTAAATGAATATAGATTTAAAAACATACATGTGTACTTCTTCCTTTAGCCATTAAAGTTCTGCTAGTGTAATGTAGCTTTTTATGAATGTAAATGGTCTACAGAGTTTTAGAGGTCGAATTGCACAACAAATGGAGTCAGTAGCCTGGTTTCCATCCTATTATTATTATTTTTTTTTTTAAGTTCACAAAAAAAGCACCACATATGGAGTGTGTTTGCATCATGTTGTAGAGCAGTTGACTGAAGAATTTGAAACCTAGTAACCAACGATTAAGAAGGCCAGCCTAATGGAGACAGTCTATTGGACACTTGGGTGCAATGTTTACTGAGAGTTACTGAGTATCCATTTCCCATTATTTCAATGAACCCTTTTCCGCACTTGGCCAAAACTACCTCAAGTGAGTGTAATAAAATATTTTGCTTATTAAGGATTGTTTCTCACGTGATGCATCAAAATGTGCATTAAAGTTGCAATGGTATATCTTGGAAAATGCTAAATGCACTGTAAGCTTACGTTCCACCCTGCAAATCGCTATCCAAAGCCGCCACACCTGAACTACCTGCACTAGAAAACATCACTACAACACATCACGTAACAGTCACTGGAGAGAAAACACAGTCAGATATTACAATCCCAGAATTTAATAAAAGAAGCTATGTTGTTGATGATTGCCTGCCATTCTTTAAGCCGTGTCTGTGAATGTGCAGATGATGTAATACTTTCTGCACAAATAGGGTGCGCAGAGGTATGCAATTACATATTTTGACAGGCAGGTGGGTCAGCCTATCGCAACATTCAGACTGGAAATTTTGATTGGATTAACTTTTCTTAGTCCTACACCTTCCACAGAATATAAAAATCCATATAAATACATTTAGACCATTTAATTGAATGGTTGCTGTCAGGATGTGAAGACACTTTCCAACAGTGTAGCAAAATTGTTTCTGACAACAATCACCTATTGCACTTTTAACACCGGTTGATGGAAGCTCAGCTCATGTATCATAAAAAAAAAGACTGAATCCAGTCATAGTTATTTTAGTCTTCCTGCACAATCCTACATCTACAGTAGTCTACGGTCTTCATTGTCTGCCTGCAAATGTCAACTTTGACCCTCAAACACTGTAGTTGTAGCCGAGGCCTTTAAGAGTGTGGTTCATGTTCACATTAAGAAGGTGCTGGTTTCTGCCTTGCAAAAGCAAATCCACTTCATATCGACTTCCATAGGATGAAGAATCAGGCTCAAATTAATTGGGTAAAAACTGACTTCATTGTAGTTCATATCCTGCACTATACCAGTGTTGAGGAAGACTCCAGAGCTTTGATATATGGACCATTTTCACAAGACGCTGATGGTGCGTTTACTGGTCATCAGCTTAAATCCTTGAATGTATTTAATGTTTTTATATATTTTTAAAAATGTATTTACATTTATAAGGCTATACTTTGTATTATATCATCTTTGCATATAATTACAAGTTACCGCTCATGCAAGTGTTTCTAATGCAGTGTCCGGACAGTATATTTGGCATTGTGCTCAATTCTGGTTGCCGTTATTGTCTCACACATTTTCTTTTCTGAAGTTGTGACAACATTATTATGGAGTTGTTGTTTTTTTTTGTTATTTGAGCATATTGGAATACAAAATTTTTATTTATTTGTGGTACTCTCCCATTCACTGCTCTCTATGCTTACTCAACTATGGCGACTTCCTCTGCTGAGAAACCCAGAAATGTGAAAAGGGTCTATTAATGCCAATTTGGTTTCTGACACTGAGAAAAGAGGTAACGCTGCAATTTATATTACAAGCATTTATTTATTTATTTTTTAATCTTTTGTTGGAGACCAAACTTTCGATCTTTTAAAATGGCATAAATAGGGCTCTTTAAGCAGTAATGCAGCATTAATCAATAAATAATAAAATCTTTTTTTTTAAAGACTGCGTGCTTTCACAACATATTGTAAAAATTAACTGAGCATTTAGTACGCTGTGTTATTTTTATTATTATTTTGTGTCTTCAAAATATGTCAATAATAGTCACCCTTAAATAGTCAAGTTTGCAATGTGAGCATTACAATCCTCTGTGGTAAAACAGCTCCTCGTTACCGTCAAGTGACTGAAACTCCTTTTCTAAATTCTCCTTCTTTATCTGCAAAAACAAATGTTTTAAAAGTTGTTTAACTTATGCTCATAAATTGACGATGAATGCATTTCTAATTTTAAAAAGTTATCTGAAACCTGACAATACATTTACAAATATGAGCTGATTTGTTATGGATTATTGCTAACAATTAATACATATCACACATTGAATGTTACCTTGCCCAGCTGAGGAAAAAGACTGAAAGACACAGGAATCATCAGGCCAAAAATAATGACAGTACTCATGGGTCCAATAGGAGCCATTAACCTTGGGTTCCTTTGGACAAACTTGGCCCTGAAACAATGAGAGTAGAGTATATGTTATTTATAACACTAGCTCAGTGTAGTTCGCACCACACTCTTGCGTTGCTTGATTCTTATCTGATGCCTTGATCTTTTATATAAATTGTTTCAAGAAGTATCCTTGCGATCTTCATATACTCAATTTGATGTTTTTTTAATTGAATAATTGATGACATAAATGTGAAAAAAACAAAAAAAAACAAAAAAAAACATCAAAACAAAAATATTTAACCTTTGTGTGCTGTTGGGGATATTTTCATCCACTCTGAGGTGATTTTGAGTCTTAATTTGGCAACAACTTTCTCTGTTTCAGTAAATGGAATGATTTTTGGTGGCAAATCTTATTTTGACATATATATATATATATATATATCACGACAATACACTACCCTAAATGCAAACCTTACTACCCTTTCATTATGTTAGTGGCTGTTTTTGCCCCATTGACTTCCATTATAATGACATTTTTTGATTGCAAAGTCATTACACCATATTAATATGTATTGTTAATTGTTGGTGGTTTTACCTGTTGGGAAGAGGTCAAATTTGTAATTTTTGCTGTTGATCATCAGTTGCAGTGCAAAAATAATGTAGTTTTTGGCTTTTATATGGAGTTATATGAAGTATAGTGTGTGTGTGTCAGAGAGAGAGACCTTTGTGCACTTACATTGATATGTCTGAGAAAATCAAAATAAGCTCCTCGGCTCTCAGAACATAGTAAGTGTATTGATGCACACACACTATAATCTGCTGTTTTACTCCTTAGAACTCCATATAAAAGCCAGAAACAGGTCTATCTAAAGATTTAATGGTGCCAACTGATGATCAAAAATAAAAATGACAAGTTTTACCTCTTCCTAACAGGGAAAACCATTAATAATCACGAATACATGATTATATAGTGTCAAGGCTTTGTAATCAAAAAATGTCATTATAATGGAAGTTAATGGGCCACTAACAAAACGAAAGTGTAGTAAATTTGAACAATAGACAGATGTTACTTCTTGAAACAATTTATAACACTAGCAAAATATTAAGGATCAAATTGTGAAGTGGAAAGCAAACAGTTTTGATTTGTACCTTTCAAAGAGAGCCATCAGAAAGGTAGGAAGAGCCGCAGTGGTGCCAAAGAGAGTCGCTCTTGAGATGGCCGTCTCCTTTACAGCCTGAAACGAAATGATGCCATTAATCCATAAATGATTAGATATGAGATATCAAAGAAGAATGCATAATGTGAAGACGAGTGCTGTTGCAGTCACACCTTAAAACCAGCTTCCTTTGAGACTCCGACAGCATTACCGTTAGCATCAAACACGCATATTCCATTCTCTGCCTCTTCGCTTCTCACCACCAATATGTTAAACGCAGCTAGACCGGCTAAGAAAAACACACTTGATTTAAAATGGTTAAAAGGTTTTACAACTCTGGAGTAAAAATATTGAAAAAATGTTGTGGATGATTTTGTACCTGCGAGAGGAACAGGCAAAAATGACCTACAGATAGTCTGAGTCACAGAACTGATGAGCTTCAAACGCTGGAGTATAATTTGAGGAAGAGCCTGGAAGAGACACCAAAATCAGACACCATTTTAATTATTATACTGTAAAATAGTACTGAGATGTATTCATTTGGATTCAAATAAATGACAAATTTAAATGCAACTGCTGACATGCATTTTGCCCAGAAATCATTTGTTGTGTTTGTTTTTTTTTTAATTAATATTTAAGCCCTGCCAACATTTAATCTGGTACAGCCAAAAAGACATAAATAATCATTAAATTAACATGTTATCTTGTATTCTAATAAAAATAATAATAATAATAATAATGACATCAACATTTGAGTAGTTTTTTTTATACTTTAGTCTTGATTATACCCTTTTTATAATAAATCAGTTTCACAATTTCCTGATTTTAATTTCAATGGTGCAGCAAAACTACTAGCCTAATAAACATAATGCTAAAATATTAAACACAGTTGGGGTTTAGGTACAGAAATCAAATGTGAAAATAACATTGCACAGTCATCATTCTATAAATGAAATATAGACTAATCTTTGTTAAGGCTGTAAAGGTTATTCAGAAAGAACATTACATTTATTTTACATTTGTTCTTTTTTGTGGGATTAACAAAGCTATAGACTACCAGCTGGTGAATTAGAATGCGGTCAATATAAGACAGAATGCACAAATCCAGTTTAATGATACACAAAGGTAATGTACTCACTAAGATGGTTATATTGGCAGATTGTTGTATGTATTCGTTCATTAAATAGTAAAATGAGAAAAAACAGCATACCGAATTGAGTAATTTCACATCTTCATGCACCTGAAGGTTTAAACCTATATAGGGCATTCACTGAAATACTCTTTGGAAAAACCCTGGAGTGCTACTGGGTTTTTTTTACAAGACTTTCAAACGTTTGTGACTTAATAAAAATGTAATTTTTATGTTTTTCGACTTTCAGCAGTGACTTTTGCATTACACTAAACTAAACTGAACTTCAACTGTGATAACTGAACTGAAGTTATTTAAATTTACAGTTTTAATTTACTAGAAATTACTACATCCACATCTACAGCTGCTTTGATGCATTTTACATTGTAGAAATAAAGATGAATTTGAATATTGTAATCAATGTCAATTAAGTACCCATATACGTTTCTTTGCCCAATAAAGGGTTTAAATTAAAATTTGCCTAGGTTTAAAAAGATGACAAATTCTGTTTATCTGTACCCGTTCTCTTTCCTGTTGACTCCGAGCAAGTAAGTCCCTATTAAAGATCCTCGATGTGTATTAAAATGATAATAACAGATTCAAAAACATACATTGTTACATTACCTCTTGATATAAACTATGAAATTTGACCCACATATGAACCTTATGAGGTTTTCATGAGATTCACAAACTTGTCAACAATTCTCCAAACATAAAGATATCAGATGAATATGATTTATTGACTGAGAAACCAGCACTGTGACATAAAAAGCTCTCTTACCCCTGTAACTGCTGAGTATGAAACAGCTCCAACTATAAGAAGGGACTGCGTCATTGAGGTTTTGTTATCCTAAGCACAAAAAAAGTTAATTAAGTGGTTATTACAGTCTATTAAGCCACACAAAGACAATTTGTTTCATTAAATTGTATAATGATAATAATAATAATAATAAAATGTAGTTTACCTTAGTTGCAGTTGCATTTCTGTTTGCATGATTGAATCCTGCACAGTATGTGTGAAGCATAAACTATAGAAAACAATAACAAAAAATGTTCGTTGACAGGAAATGACACAAATAAAGACAAGAATGTAGAGTGTACTTACTTGCCAAAACATTGCAGATTTAACGCCTTTGTGGGCTATTAAACTCCCAACAACCTGCGGAAACAATATTTTGTGCAATCTTTCATTTGAAAATTATTATTAAAAACATTTAGTCTTTCAAAGCTAAACACGTATGCACTGACACCACATTTTCCTTGTTTTTTAACTCACCAAGGGGGCAGAAATAGGTAGAAAAACTGAAAACACAAGAGAAACTGATGTAATCAGAGCCCATTCTCAATGCAGAATTAATGCAAAATGCTGTAAACAGTTGAAGGAATATTTTTAACTGCATAAATTACAACAAACCACAAAAACGTCTGTAATGCTACCTTGAGGACGAAATGCTGGTGAAATGACAGCTCCAGTATCGCTATGGACTGACGACTAAAAAGTGAATAGAAAGGTTTAGGTTAGTGCAAAACAAACAGGCTTCAAACCACATTTGGACTACCATTCTCACCTGTAACGTAGACTTTTACCTGCTATTACTTGAAAAGGCCTTTAACTTGATAAGAATGGTATCTATTTATCTATTTAATGATAAGCTAGGGTGACGCGGTGATGCAGTGGGTAGCACAATTGCCTCACAGCAAGAAGGTCGCTGGTTCGAGCCTCGACTGGGTCAGTTGGCATTTCTGTGTGGAGTTTGCATGTTCTCCTCGTGTTTGCGTGGGTTTCCTCCGGGTGCTCCGGTTTCCCCCACAAGTCCAAAGACATGCGCTATAGGTAAATTGGGTAAGCTAAATTGGCCGTAGGGTATGTGTGTGAATGAGTGTGTATGGATGTTTCCCAATGATGGGTTGCAGCTGGAAGGGCATCCGCTGCGTAAAACATATGCTGGATAAGTTGGCGGTTCATTCCGCTGTGGCAGCCCCAGATTAATAAAGGGACTAAGCCGAAAAGAAAATGAATGAATGAATGATAAGCTAGCATTCTAAAATAAACAAACGTATCTCTAACTTTTGTTAATACTTTTTAAATACTCTTTGTCAATACTTTTTTGTCACTTGAGATAATTCATTATCCTCTATTCTGGCATGCATGAAGAATTGGTTATCTGTTATCTATGTATAGAAGTAATTCTCACTTGAAAAAATATAAATGACAAAATAAACAAAATAACTTACAAGAGACAGTACCCAGGCGTTAGAAACCTAAGGAGAGATAAAGAAAACACTGTCAGGTTATCAATCTGGTTAAATCATGGAAACAAACAGACAAGAGTTGCTTACTCTTTCATTTCCCTGTGTATGTCCCTCATTCTGAATTAGCGTCCGGGCCTCCTCAATTTCAGCCTATACAAATCATGTTGGGTGTTGAACTGTCATTCATTACATGCAAACAATATTATTTTTCGTTCTTGTATTGCGCGTACAGAGCTTTCTATCATGTCGTGCTGCTGCAGCTACACACCTGTGACAACAGTGACGTGGGGTCGAGGATTTTGGACCAGAGACTCAGTCTGCTCAGAAAAGACTGCGAAATTAAGAATGTATTATTTTAGTGTTGACTCCTGTCGTCATTTCATAAAGAAGACAAATATTCATCAAAACGCGACTTTACAACAACACACATAGTCAAGAAAGTACCTGTCCATTGTTTTGCCAGTACTGTAAGTTGGGGTCCATTTTAGCTTTTTAATGAGTGCTCTACAAAAATGAACAATTCATATTCTGGTAAATAAAGCTTAACTTGTGTAGGTCAAGCAGGAGAGACATGCTCGAGTCTGCGACGCTTCCGCATGTCACGTGCGCACACATCATCCAATTACATTCCAGCATGATCAGGGTGAGCGTTTTCAATAAATAAATAAATAAATAAATAAATAAATAAATAAATAAATAAATAAATAAATAAATAAATAAATAAATAAATAAATATGTTCCCAAAACAAAATTAATATTTTATAAAATGCATTATTTATGAATGAAAAAGATGAAATACATAGCTCTATTTTGTTAAAGTTTGCATGATTTCATAAATATTTTTTGCTGTAGGCATTTTCATATGATTTTCAAGGCATCTAAATGACCTTCTGATGCCTCACAGTTTAATAGTTCCCTTTTATAACAAAGTTTTGTATATTCTCAAAGAGATATCTTCCATATCCTTGAGAAGCCTTCTTGTTGAGAAACCAATTTTTTTTTAGATATATATATATTTTTTATTTTTGCTTATTGTATAGGCCGTGGTTTAAGACAAACTGTTAAAATACTGAATCTCAATGAAAAAAGCATATAAAAGTGCACTGTATAACAATTCAAGCACACTGGTCATTTAAAAAAATATATGTCAGGCTTTAGAAATTTGTAAATATGGTTTTCAGAACTCTTGTTAATTGTATTATTTATTTGTATTATTTAGCTATTTTTCAGAAACTGCTGTGTTGTGCGTCAGCAGCGATTTGCTTTTATGCAAAAGTGGAGCGCCGCTTTGACGTTCAAAGTGCTTTTCACTCATCGCACTACACAGTGGCAAGATGGCAGCCACCATCGGGAGACTTCTCGGGACTTCTGTAAGTTTTATTTAGCAATAACGATAAATAAAGTGTCTGCTTCGAACAGTTGTTATGTTGACTAACGGTTTATTTGCCTTTCTTGGTAAATATGATTGTGTTAGGTTCAGTGTTCGTCGTTTACTTACCAGATGCGTTTCACAGTATTTAACCTTTATACAGATTATACAATATGCGCTAAGCGATTTACAAATCGTGGCAAGAATTAAGAAACGTTATAGGTTTTTCCTATAGGCCTCTTTTTTACTCATTCCAAAGTTATGAAAATGCATAAAACAGCAAGGGATAGAAACTACTTTCACGTTTTCAATCAAATATTTAATCAGGCACAATATCTATGAACATATTCATCTGTAAAAACTTTAGAATATACACATGTCAAACTTTATTTATAGAGCACCATTTTACACAACCATAGTTGATGGAAAGTGCTGAACAATAATTAAAATAAAACATAAATTAGTATTAAAATATGAGAGAAATAATATATGTAAAACTAAAACACAGGTATAAAATAACATGCATGCATCACTCAAAGGTTGGAGAGTAAATATAAGCCTTAAATATTGATTTAAAATTAGATTTAAAGTTATATTTGATTATATGTGAGAGTTGCTAATGTGGAGATTTATGTCCCAGTGCAGGACGAAATAAAAAAAGTTCCTTTAAACCTTTGTTTAAAAATGTATTATAATTACAATCAAATTTTCCATCAAATCAAGTGGAAAAAAAAACTTTATGAAAGTCCTATAACATGTACATGAAAACAGCAGCAACAACAACAACAACAGTGCTATTGCCTGCAGTGTCTTTCCTTAACTACAACCACGTATTGTAGTACTAAAATCGTAGTTCATTTTCATGAGGGAAAACACTTAGCACCACTGTTTACATTAATTGTGGACTTTTCTACTTATTTAGTGAGCCCGTTTGGTTTGAGATGTAAAGGGCATGGTGCTATCTGTTGAAACGTGATAACCAGCTCATATAACGGCTCTTTCATTCATGTCCCTCCTTTTCACGACAGGCCAGAAGAGCTGCAGTTTGTGGATTGAAGACTTTGGTCCCTCGTAATGGAGCATCTGTGATGAGGGCCCCACAACCCCTTGCTTGCATTGCTGCACAAAAAGCTTGCTTCTCAATAAGTAAGTCTTACATTTTAGTTTTTGTCTTTTATTAAACACAATATCATCACTAATCCATCATGTGTGTTTGTAAATATCAGGCGCTGCCAGATGGGGCCCGGCGGTCACTCAAGCGGCCCCTCACTTCAAGGGCACTGCTGTTATCAATGGAGAGTTCAAGGAGATCAGCATTGGAGATTTCAAGGGCAAATACCTGGTCCTTTTCTTCTATCCACTTGATTTGTAAGTTAAATAATAATAATTAGTCAAATAATATAAAATAGTCAAATAATTCTGCTTTAGTATTTGTTAGTAATCACTTGTACAGTTTTTACATGTACCATTTTGTAAAACTGGATTTATAGGTTGTGACATAGTGTATAGTGATTTATGCACACACCTTTGAATGGATTCAAAGCTACTCGCATGACATCATAGCAATAGAGTGCTTTAGTGCCTGCCCAGTTTTTCTGTAGTGCTGGTTGCAGAGTACTTTTCCCCATTCATGTTTCTCATGTTGTGTTTTTTCTCGTCTATTAAAGGGGTGTTTCACAAAAAATGAACATTTTCACACTCAAGTGCTTCTAAATGATTATGAATTTCTTCTGTGGAACTCAAAACAAGATATTCTGAAGAATGTTGTAAAAACAACAGCCATTGACATCCATTGTAGGAACAAAAAATACCAAACTATTTTTCACCAAACATTCTTCAGTATTTCTTCCTTTGTGTTCAACAGAAGAAAGAAACTCAAACAGGTTTTGAAAGAGTGGAGAATGAGTAAATGATGACAGAAGTTTAATTTTTGGGTCAACTTTACCTTTAAACTGTAATATGCATCATGGTGCAAAAGAAAACTGTACTAACTTTTATATAGTACATCAATATATCTTTATATTTAAGTAACTGTAAAAAGAAATTAAAATATGCAGCATGCAAATAGAAAAATATTGTCTCAATATAAGAATGTTTAAAGAAACAACTTCCGTTGTAACTATTTATTTTGTATTTATTTATGAAAGTATTTTTAAATGCAAAATATCTCAATTATGTTATTATTATTATACAATTATTTTGCCCAATTTACTCTTAAAGGGATCACTCAAAAATGAAAATGTACTCACTAATTACTCACTATCACATGGCTCTAAAGTTCTGTTCAACAAAAAAGAAGATATTTTGAAGAAAGCTGAAAACCTGTAACCATTGATATCCATAGTAGGAAAAACAAATACTTTGAAGGTCAATGGTTACTGGTTTTCAGCTTTCAACAAAAGAAAAAGACAAGTTTTGTGACAAGTGAAGGGAAAGTAAATGATAACAGAATCTTCATTTTTGGGTGAAATATCCCTTTAAGCTACTTTAATTTTAATATTTCTTAATATCTGCCTACTCGGCAGCACATTTGTATGCCCCACAGAGATTATCGCCTTCAGTGACAAAGCCAACGAGTTTCGCGATGTAAACTGTGCAGTAGTTGGTGTTTCTGTGGACTCTCACTTCACCCACCTGGCCTGGACCAACACCCCGAGAAAGGTTTTACTTCACTTTTGCAAACCCCATCCACACACTGCCATAAATGCAGTCCAAACAATGCACGTGACTAAATTTGCACACATTTTGTTTTACACATTGGAAGCATTCTGGATTCTCTTAAGTAGGATCAAGGGATTGGGGAAACTAGCAAAAGAATTGCCCAATTCCTGCCAACCGTTAAGCTCATAAACTAAACTCTGCTTTTTCTGTAGAGTGGAGGATTGGGGAAAATCCACATTCCCCTGTTGGCTGACCTTACAAAACAAGTGTCCAGAGATTATGGAGTCCTGCTGGAGGGTCCTGGGATTGCTTTAAGGTATATATTAAGTGTTTGATTTGACTTGGCCTACTTGTTTAGTGGTTTGCTCCTCAGTTGATCCTTCACCAAATGGTGCTTCTCATTATAGGGGTCTTTTTATTATTGATCCGAATGGAATAGTCCGCCATATGAGTGTAAATGACCTGCCGGTCGGTCGCTCTGTTGAGGAAACCCTCCGTCTGGTCAAGGCCTTCCAGTTTGTGGAAACCCATGGTGAAGTCTGTCCTGCCAGCTGGACCCCAAAGTCACCCACGGTACACTTTTACTGATATGTCATTGGTTGTTTACATGGTAACTGCATATAAGACTTCAAAAAGTGGAGATACCTTCTTAAATCAGCTAGACTATTGACTAACATATCAAACCTTTTTTTATATAGGTTTATGTGGTTATAAAACAGTTCATGGACAAGTTGAATGAACAATGTGTACTCTTTCTTTGTTACCTGCACCCAGATATCCATTTATCGATTACATAGATATATTCCAGATGTGTGCGCAGGGTAGGGTTGCACCAGCTGTTCGTAAGATCTTTCTTAAACTGGAACGTAAAGTCCTCACTAGGGTCTAAGTAACTACTAGCTAGTTTGTAACTAAATTTGTTCTCACTTCGGTTGCATCACATGCTCTTAAGGCAAACCGTAGTTAGTAGGTCGTAAGCTCTATGTAAAGTCATGCGTAGTTGCATTGAATAAAATAATATCCAATAAAAAGCATTTAAATCGTTAAACTGCTTTAAAATTCTGCAACTAATGCATCTATATATATCACTGTCCTGTAAAAGTGAAATGAAAAATTACATTTTTATAGTACATTAAATTACAGTCAGTCGCTAATAACAGACGTCGCACACTTGATTTTTTTTTATATCCTATATATGAAAGAGGAAAGAGCAGGAAGAAAAACTTAGTGATTCTAATTTTAATTGATTTATACAATTAACACAAAACACTCCTTAAATTTAATTCAAATTAATTTAAAATTACATTAAAATGAAACTCTTCTGCAAGATTTGGGAGGAAAATAGAGTAGAGGGAGATCATTCTTCAATATCATCGCAAGCTCCTCTATGTAAACCAATCTTGCGGTCATCTCTTTTCTACCGTTATACATGGGGAGAGGCTGCCGTAAATATTTAGTAACAACGTAGCGTTACGTTTAAAGTAAGTTCAGTGGTGCAGCACAAAAATATTTAGTAATGTGGAAGTTGTAACTTAGTGTCCCTTTAAGTCACAATTAGGCTACGTTTTAACTTATGCACTGGTGCAACCGGCCCCTGGTGACAGAGTAACCATATTTTTTTTCATAAACTATTACTAATATAGAAGACAGCACAAATATTCAAATTAAAAGAATAATTTAAATATTGCATATATAATGATCAAATAAAGCACTTCCATCTAAAACCAACAATTCATGGGAAACTGCCTCAGATGATCAATAATGTTGGAGCAACTGGGGAAACCATTGTAGCTTTATTAATATATGAAAAATGCATAAAATCCAGTGTATATGACACTTTAGTCCACTGTTTCTCAACCACGGTCCTGGAGGACCACCAGCACTGCATGTTTTGGATGTCACCTTTGTCTGTCACCCCCATTACAGGTCTTTCAGTCTCCGCTGATGATCTGAATCAGGTGTGTTTGGTTAAGAAGACATGGCAATGTGCAGACCTGGTGGTCCTCCAGGAACGTGGTCGAGAAACACTGCTTTAATCAATGTAACCTAGTGAAATTTGCATAAAGCGCAGGATTTGAAGATTTATTGTTATTTATTGTTATCCGTTTATCAGAGACACATTTAGCCAAATGTAAATGGAACTGTTTTCACAAAATCAAATCACTATCCAATCAGAGAAAATGCATGAAGTGATCAGCTGAAAGCAGCCCCTTTGATGACAGGCTTTTGACAGGCACTTCGAGAGGGGTCAGGATGCAGATTCGGTGCAGTTGCAAGCTGAGCTGCATGCAATGCTTTTAATGCGCACACCTAACCCCCACAGTGACATCACTAGCTCCATTGAGTGCTTTGTCTCTGACATTGCAAGTCTAAGATATGCAGTTTCATCTTGCAAATCCAGGTCTGCATCCAGATACTATTGAGCATTTCAGAATGATCAAAACAACATTTAAGATGTTGTGAATTAGGATTGGACAACTGGACTAACCAGCAGACCAATCACATGATCTGTTAAGGCAAAGTCATACTTTTATTTTGTTGCACATCAAGAAATTCATTCATTCATTTTCGTTTCGGCTTAGTCCCTTTATTAATCAGGGGTCGCCACAGCGGAATGAACCGCCAACTTATCCAGCATATGTTTTACACAGCGGATGCCCTTCCAGCTGCAACCCATCACTGGGAAACATCCATACACACCCATTCACACTTATACACTATGGACAATTAAGCTTACCCAATTCACCTATACCGCATGTCTTTGGACTTGTGGGGGAAAACGGAGCACCCGGAGGAAACCCACGCAAACACGGGGAGAACATGCAAACTCCACACAGAAACGCCAACTGACCCAGCCGGGGCTCGAACCAGCGACCTTCTTGCTGTGAGGCGATTGTGCTACCCACTGCGCCACCGTGCTGCCACATCAAGAAATTTATTTGCATGTATTTTAAAAGATCCTCCTCAAATGAGCATACACATTTTTATGCACATCATAAGATTTTATGCGTTGGCATTTCTATCCAGGATGGAATATTCCATGGATGGAAACAGCAGTTGTAACAATGCAAACTCGTGCTGCAAGTTGATGAGAATAAGTAGTTTATCAGCCATGAACTGTCTGTTGCTGGGGCTCTATATAATGTTGGACGGCGTTAGGTTTGTTGTTGTTATTTTTATTCTGGATTTATGTGTTTTTCTGTTTGTTTTAGATTAAACCGACTCCAGATGGCTCTAAGGAATACTTCGAGAAGGTCAACTGAAACCACAAAAAAACCCCCGGTACTGAATGATCACACAGATCTTAGCACTAAACCGAAACAAGTCCATAATCCACATCCAAAATAAATATAATTATTTATAGAAGTCATGTATCAGTATGTTGGCAGTTAATAGGGAACAGGATCTGGTGTGATTTATGTATTTGTTAAGCTGTCCAAATAAAAATAAAAAATGCACTGTTGAATTTGTTTGAGCAGATGCTTTCATTCCAAAGTGCTTCACTATCAGCCACAAGCAAAGAATATTTGACATTTTCATGAAAGATTGTGGTATTGTAGTGTTAAAATTGGGATAAAAATCATGGACAAACTGTTAGCAACTCGATAAAGCAATAGACCATAGAATTTGGATTTGCATTTTGAATAGTTGTTCAGATTGAATGTGTGCACAACAATTCCACCCCCCCATAAGTGATTGAGAAATGTATATAAACATTTAAAAAAAAAAAAAAAAAGGAATACATTCAAAGTCTTTTGACTAACTTGAGAGATTTCAGATGAGGGATATTTATTCTATTATGATAATATTGTTTTAAATGATGTGAGGGAGAAATGAACAAAACCATTTCATGTGCATCAATAATAATGCATTAGTGTTATTACAAATGTGATATTGATTTTACACTACAGTTTAACTTGTTAATAAAGACCAAGTTATGTTTTTGACACAATATTATCTTTTTTCTGATTTACTAAATGAAAATCATTTGAGCTTTTAGCTGACTTTGAGATGGGAAACTTGTGTTTTCAGTTTCAACTCTGCCAAACAGAGTCAGTTCAATCAACTCTGAGTAGCTTGACTCTGAGTTTAGCCTTGTTTTACTGTAAATTTGCACTTAGTAATTGACACTGTGATAATCAGGTTTTCGATTTGAGAATTCTGCTTTTATTATTACCATACTGGCCGATAATTTGACTTAAGCAAAACTAAATATCTAATCATTACCTTATAAACAAATATTCTTGATTTAAGATGCGATAAAATACTTAAAAAGTAAATATTTAAACATCACTTACACTTTAAAAAGGGGAGGAGACTAAAACAAAAAACTGGTCCTGACCAGGTTAGGGTCACAGAAAGTTTCACCTCTTTTTGAAATGGCTTGACTTGCTTTCTTGAATTTGACACTTCCTATTCTAAAATGAAAAATCCTTATTTTCCCTCTTTTCGTGGGTTATCCTACTCAGTTTTCACTTAACCTCTTTTCTGAAGTGGCTCCTGGAGCAAAATGTGCACATCTCAGAGCAACAATGTTGTGTTTTCCTAAACAAATCCATTTTGTAAGGAACTGAGTCAATAATTCATTCATAAAGAGTCATTTGCTTTGTTTTTAACATTACTCCATTTTGCATGAATCATCTGAGTGAATAATTCAAATGAATCACTCATTGAGAGAGGGATGTGCCACCACCTGCTAGCGGTTGTAATGTCATTTATCCACGATCATACCAACACAAAACACTCAACAAAGTTTTTTGTTTTTTTTTGTTATGGAAAGAAATTGAGTGTTGAATATAGAATGTCAAATTTGGCACATCACTAATTCAGACTCCATAAAGCTTTAATTCAGACGATTCTTTAACCACTCTTCTCTGCCATCATCTCACAATTGATGTTGACAAACACACTATGTTGAAGTCATATGAAGCTGCCATCCCACCATTAGTTTATTCTATTGAAAAGTGCAATAGTTTTACATACTGAGTGTGTGTGTGATTCTTGTAGTTCCCATTCAATGACTGCTCCCCTCAGGCAGAAATCTTTAATTATAACAATTGTTCCTTCATATATAAACCATGCCTACATAACCTCAAAAACAATGTTTATTTCTTTTTTTTTTCTCCTTTTTACAGCAAGTTAATATTGTGTTTAAAATGTCTCTTCAGACTTCACATGGAACATGACATGAAGAACCAGAAATCAATGTCTTAAACTGGGAGGAATGAGGTTTAGAAAAAGGCTTTGCCACTTCTCAAACGTTTTTTTCTTTGTTGTTTTTTTTAGTTACATACTGTATTTACACAATGGAACATAAGAAAAATAAGAACAACAGCTTGGTCTAAGTGTCTGCACTTAGCAACCATGAAAAACATCGAGTAAAGTGTACAATAACTTCACTTTGTACAGTATGTCTGCAGAGATTTAGCATGTGCGCCTAAATTGTGTCTTGACATTCACAATTTTGGTTCAGATCATGGATACAAAAATAAGCACGAGAGAATCGGCCGTCCAAGACAACGAATAGCCTTTCAACTCTTTAAAAAACAAACCCCGAAACAAATTATAACAAAAAAAAAACCAAAAAGAAAAGCTGATGACTATCTCCTCTATGAGCAGCACAAAGTCAACAAAGCACTTATTTTTGAGACCGTCCTACAAGATGCAAATGAACAAGAGTAGTGATGGGGGGGAGGGGGGTCACCTAAAAAGTGGATTTATGATTAAAAACAAACAAACAAATAGAATCGGATCATATGATTTGGTGAAAAACTCATGCAATATCAGGCAAGATGTAACCAATGTGCCACCAAGCCCACCCCAACCTTCCAAAGAAAAGGTAACAAACAAACCTTAAACCGACTGTCCATAAAAGAAAGAAAAGACACCCTTTAATAAATCTGTACAACCAAAATACATTTGAGATCTACATCTACAGTTACATTATTAAGGTTATATACATGGCCACCCCCTCCATATATTATCTTTACGAGCAGACTTCATTCAAACCCAAACGACAACATAAGACTAAACTGGAAAAAAGAAACAATCACGTCACACAATCCATTAAAACTATCTCAGATCGTCTCACTAAATTCTGCCGTGGATCGCGAACTGTATCTGATGTACCATGCGACAGGAAAGCAACCGCTAGCGCTAAACCTGGACGCTTCACATCGTATCGGTTTATCAATTTATCTATGGAAAAAAAGAAAAGAAATTAAACATTTTGGAATTTCAAACCACATTGCGTTTTTGGTGTGATTTGCAAGCGCGTAAAACAATACTACGACAATGGCGACTCTGTAATACAAAACAGACAAGCAAGAGGATGGACGTAAACCCCACTCTCCAAAATATTCTCATATAATAGAACAAAGGCTCTCAATACACTTTGGCCTCTTCACTGAAGAGAGCTAGACCATTCCATCAATAAAGATCTGTTCAATGGTTGTTTTGGGTGGGATTGCGTTTCTAAGAAATAAGAGCAATGCTGTGGTGTACTTTCTTTCCCCTTTTATCTGCATTTACTGCCCGCGTTTCCTCTGGAGGGAAAAAACTAAACAAAACAAAAAGCAGATAAAAAAACCAAAAACAAAATAAAAAAAAATTAAAATTCCCGTTTATTTAACCTCTCGGTTTACCCTTGTGTATGCATCATGCCGCAACGTTTAATTCATTGAGAAAATGGAAAACTAGATTTTGTACAAGATACCACAATCTCATCTTGCAAAATAAATGGAGACTTTGTGCCCGCTTTGATCGGGAGGAAGTGTCGGCTCTTCCGCTGCGTCTCTGCAGAGTTTTAGTCGATTTTCACATTTGTGTAGATCTTCCTCACGAAGGCACTTGTTCCCATGTAACCCACGGCACCTAATAACCAAAAGGTGAGGCACTGTGTTCATTAAGCTCCATTCCCATTTAGCAGCATTTGATTTAAGAGGAGTTTTTCTTGTACTCACCACACATGATTCCCAGAGCAGTGCTGAACACAGCCATGTAGCCAAAGTAGAATGACGTCTGAAATAAGCCATACATCCTGGGGGAATAATTTCAGAAATCAATAAAGTGATATGTAGTTAAAAAATTTTTAACCCTTGTGCATCAATTCAAAACAAAAAAAAGAGTGGGAGGAAAAGTCCCTTTTAAGGAAAGTCAGTTCACATGGCAGCCATATTTGCAAGATCTCCGGGCAGTTCATCAGAGACCAAAGTCCTATCTAAATAAATGGGGGAATGCTGAAATCTTAACTCAATGAAGTCACAATTTAATTACATGACATGCATCAAATCAGCAACCGAATCTGAAGTGACTTGTCCCATTATGGTTGTTGTTTAAGCACCAATTCCTAAATACTGCACATATGCAAAGATTGGCGTGACACCAATCTCCTTTAAGACAGTTTCAATTGTAACCAGAAAATGCAGTTAACAGACACTGGAAGACAGAACTCACAGCAAAGACCACCGGCTGACATGTCAAACGCAGACACATATATGCTGCATTCCAGTCCAATTTATTATGCCCTTAAATGTACTCAGATGTACGTCATTGATTATATTACTCAAGTGCCCACTATATTCAGAACATCTGAATGGGTTTAAATGGAATGTCCTAAATCCTAGAGCACTTGTAAACTTTTGTGACATCACATTTGCATGGCATTCTTGGACATATAGGTGCTGATGTGTACATATGAAGCAGACACGCTCCCTCAGTCGAAATCGAGGGGTTGAGGAGATGTCACCCAAGTAGTCTTCCCTTGTTCACTCAAAGTGGAAAGCACTTTAAAATGGCAGCAGGGATTTCCCAGAGGAGACATCTAAATGTGGAGTAGAATGCAGCCCCAGTAGTTGCCAAATCACAGTGCTTGCCATAGCGTTTAGAGCAGGGGTGTCCAAACTCAGTCCTGGAGGGCCAGTGTCCTGCATATTTTAGTTCCAACCGTAGGTGTGTTAAAGGAAGTTGGGGCTAAACTATGCAGGACACCGGCCCTCCAGGGCCGAGTTTGGACACTCCTGGTTTAGAGAATTTGTAGAGACTTAGGCTGTTTCTCAATATGCGTTCTTCAGCGATCTTGAGACCTTGTGTTCTCGTGTAACATTATCATCAACCGCCAAAGTTCATTTCCAAAACTCAAGACTGCAAGAACAGAGGATGCGTGAAAGTTCCCAGATGTGTTCTTCATTTCGGGGATGCATCGATGCAGACTTGAGCACAGAACTCGCTCTAGAAGTCCCAGAAGTCATTGCGGCTGAATAAAGGAGGTGGGAAGGTTTATAGCGACTTATTATTAAAGATCAGATATATAACTTTTTCATCTCAGGAGTTTCCCTAAATGAGACGATGAAAGTAAACATTAACACGAAAATCTTAAAGGCGTAAACACAGTAAGGGTGTTTATTTGGTGAAATTTGTATTAAAATCTGTTTTATTTTTATTGTGCAAAGCATATTTGTAAGGTTTCGGTGCATGTTATATATATTGAAAAGGGGAAAAAAAACAATAAATTGTTGAATAAATGCAGTAATGTTTACATAATTTACCGTTAAAAATGTGTGCAGGTCACGTGACCATCAGGAAGAACGCATTTCTCACAGGACGCGTTCTGTGTTCTCGCAGTCTTCAGAGTTTGTTCTTTCAATTGCACTCAGCATTGCACTTTTCCACATTTATAATAATGCAAGTAAACTGATTTTGTATATCTATAATCTTTAAAAAAGTATTTTATTTTATAGAAACATCATCCCTTATGATTTGAAAAAAAAAATGTTTTTAGTTTTTTAATAATTTGTTCATATAAATGTAACATTATGAAGATAATGAACAAGAACCAACTATATATTTTTACAAACTAAATGCTAAGAAGATTTTTGTTTTGGATTACAGACTTGGATGATCAGAACTTTTTTGTGCAATGCCACGCTAAAAACAAAATAAAACTCCCACTTGAACACATACAAATTTCCCAGTATAAACATACATACAAAAACTCTGGTATTCACTCCAGCACACCCACATAATTATAATTACATCATTCTTAATTAATTTGGCCTACAGTGCTCAAAATCAGGCTGTTTTGAAGACTTGCCGACAACAAAGCCTGTTAGCAAAGAATGTATGACTATTTGCCTCATTAATGGGTTTTTGTCCTGAAGTTCCTGCATATAACTATTTTTGCACCTAGTGTAATATGAACTCATGAAATATATGAAGTGAAATAAATAAGTCTCTTGGCAAAAAACTAAGCTATTTGCATTACCACAGCCATAAATATCACAAACAAAATAAAAAAGACAAAAAGGATGCACAAGGGTTGATAAATTAAAGGTTTACCATCTTGTGTGTGTGTGTGTGTGTGTGTGTGTGTGTGTGTGTGTGTGTGTGT
>CAIGQW010000302.1:3516290-3565376 GCA_903798125.1 Danio choprae | reverse complement strand
ACACACAATAATCAATATACAATTCAGAACGTTTAATATTCACTGGGAAGGAGATAGCAAACAATTTGCTGGACTTACTCTGTGTTGAAAGAAAGATGGATCAAGGTATTTGTCAAATCTATCCTCAAATTTCACATCAGATTTCTTCCACTTGACCTGCGAAGTTCATCACAAATAATTTAATATCACATGTGCATGAGAAAGAGGCAAACTGTCTAAAGAAGCACTAATGCATTTCACACAATAAGAATTACTGTGTGAATAATAATTTCATGGTTCAAACTGTAAGGGAAAAAAAAAATCAACACCACAAACATACTGCTGAATTTCAAAGTACAATTAACCCACTATTAGTACACAATAACAGATTTCTGAAGTTCACTCACCGAGTATGACATGGGAATTCTTGTGTTTGGCACAAGCTTGACCTTCCCCTCACTGGTCAGGTTAACATCCACAATTCTGTTCCCATTGTGTCCAATCTCCAGCTTTTTGTAAGTCCAGAGATAATAGTCCTCTCCATTCTCATCAGCCTCACCAACAATTCCTTTAAAAAAAACAAAAATTTAAAAGGCAAAATATTTATTTTTAATGACTAAAATCAGTATAAATAAACGAGCAAATCCAAAGAGCAAGTTTAAAATATAATAAAATCATTTAAACTGTCACCAACTATTCACTTTCTCACAAATATCACAGCCTTATACTTTGCAATCCGATCAAACCATACATACATTTGATATAAATTACTTACTTTTGAATATCATTTCACCTAAACTGACACTATAGACATAATGAATGAATTACAAATGCAATTTTCCTGCTGTTTCCTCAAGTAAAAACATTTCTAATTTATCAAGAAAAAAACTGTTTAACTGTGTCTATTACATTACAACAATTCAGTAATACTTGTTTGTCAAAATGCCTCATGTAAAAAAACAAAAACAAAAACATGTTTAATAAAATCAGATTTCACTTTCAGGCACAGAAAGGTTTGCTTTTTGTGTATTAGGTAAATATTAAACACGCATTATCTGAGGTACAAGGACATTTGCTGCTGAGCTGACATAACCATATCCTGACTGACTGGAAGGAGACACAGATCGGCCTGATGGAGGATGGGTTGGAACTGGCTAAGAAACTTTAGAAATAGAGGAACCCTGAATAATCACCATGAGCTTAAATTATGATTGAAATTTGAAAGTACTAAGTTCTCCTTTACATAGATTACTAAAGCTGCATCAATATTAAAAGTTGAATGTCTTGCTAAACTCAATGGCTTGAAGGGCGTTTCATTCACCCAAGGCCTGTTGCACAAAGCCAGTTTGGGTTTTTACACTGAATAAGTTCAAGTTTAGTTTGAGCAAGCTCTTTAAAACTCTCTCTACTTGAGTGGCAGAAAAGACTAAATGGAGACTCTCAGCCAAACTAATACAGCCTTTTCATGCAGTTAATGCAGTTCCTTTTCTTTTGATTATTTAAAACACTTCTTTCATTCGCTGTGATGCTCCTCACAGGGCATGCGTAATGATACATGGACACGTCATCACAGAGCAACATCTCAGCATTGTCAAATGTTGCATAATGGCAAACAATACTCTTTAGATGGGTTCCATTCTGAGAACATTCTGAAGATTTTCACTCCATCCAGCTCCAACAGAGTTTCTTGATAATTTCTAGAGCAGCCTTTTAGGCAATGACTGCTGCTTGGCAAGCAGCATTTGTGCATAAAGTTACCCTGCTATACTTATTTAGTAAGAACTTAAAAAATAAATCCGTTTTGAAGACCTACATCAATATTTTCTTGCTAGAAATGACAACCGAGGTGAGAAACTGCCAAAAGCACATTTAAACACAAACTGACCAAACCGCAACTTTCAGGTGCCATCTTTATTTTTTAGCTCAGCTGTCACAACAAAGCAAGAGATTGAGGGACATCAGACAGCAGAGGATACAGCTTTGCTGCCTTTAAAATGTATCAGATGAATGCATCCCTGTATAAAGAATGACACGATCGTTGGATACAGACGTGTCATGTTGCCATCCTATATTCATATGCTGCCTGAAGCATTTTTCAGCTTTCAAATGCAGACTAGTCATCCCGACGACCCTGATTAGCTGGTTCAGGTTTGTTTAATTATGACTGGAGCTAAAAGAACAGGTTTGGACAGCTCTGAACTAAATACATACTGATCAACATGTTACTACTATTATTTATCTCCAAATGTAAAGTCCATTAGGAACTTAAAAATTGTCAACTGCATTTTAAGCAATGGCAGAGTAGGTACAATGGAGAGTCTCTACTGTACATACCAGAACAATAGATAGTCGAAGATCATGTTTATCTTTAAACATGATTAAAGTTGCAAACTGCTGGATTGCAATCATATATTAGTTAGGGTCACCCACAAACAAAGACCTCATCTAGTCTTTTTGTTGTCTAAAAAAATCATCTGAAGATATTTTGGCTGAAAATTACATTTTACCATTCACAACCACTCAGTTTCAAACTTAGTTAAGTTAAAATAAAGGTAGAAATGTTTATTTGCCAACTATCTGAAATTACCCAAGAAAAACAGTCAATGAAAGCTAACAAGAGTACATCAAATTACTAACGCAAAAATTAAAAGTAAAAAGTATAATAAAAGCCAATTATCTGACTAATTATCTGATTGGTAATATTCAAGGTCTGTTTCAGACTAAAACAGGTCCATTGTCAACAGGTAAACAGGTGACCTAAACCAAAACATGAGTA
The DNA here is from genome assembly GCA_903798125.1 of Danio choprae. NCBI lineage: Eukaryota > Metazoa > Chordata > Actinopteri > Cypriniformes > Danionidae > Danio > Danio choprae. Next base: position 3,562,621 of record CAIGQW010000302.1, on the reverse strand, counting down.
AAATCTGCATACATAGGGAATTTTTTGTCTTCATGTTAAACACTTAAATTTGCAAAGCAACAGTAAATGTGACTCAATGTTTACGCGATAAAACCACACAAAACAATAAAACAAACAAACAATAACTTTAAAAGGTATCTGCTGGAATAAACCAGTGCTTTGTTTTCATACACTTAGAAGAGAACAGACTTGCCAATCACTCTGCGTTGCTGGTTACTCACCCCAGATGGGAAGGTCATCTATGTACATTTGGTACCAGTAGTGGTTCTTGATGGCATAGACAAATGCCTCTCTTTTAGGTTTGTCTAGTTCAATGTCACAGTATGTCGTCTGCAACACCTCCTCTGTAAGACAAATCCACGATGCATTCACAAGAGCAATACACCTATATTGTTATGAACTACAAACGTAATTTACATTCTCTGACTATTCAATGCTTATGGATGTTGATAAGCTTAATTTGAACTGGTTAGAATGCTAGCGACATCGATGTGTGACCATACCTTTGAACTTGATGTCCAGACCGCTGAACTCCAATTCAACCCCCTGCAGCGCCTCTCCTAATGTCTCATGGTAATGACTAATAGTTTTCTTCGTTCCCACACAGAACGGTAGGGAGAAGTACTTGTAGGTCTCCTGTCGGTTGTGATAAGGGCCCACTGTATTCATCCATAAAACCACCTCCTCTTTATCTGTGTACTGTAGGAGAAAGAAAACAGTTATTAGCTACCAGTTTCAAATATCAGCATCTACTTCTTTGTGATTGTTATTCAACTTCAGAAGTCACCATTTAAAAGAAAGTGAAATTAGCCTCCATTTTACTTTTGAAAATTGCTAAATGTATTTATATCTGAACCCATTCCACACACACACACCATGCCATCCAGACTCAAACCGATCCTTGATTCAAGATGATAAAATTTAGCTGGCAGGAAAGAGATTTCATACTTGGGACTGGCACATTGATGTAATGCAACCAACCAAACCCCCAAACAGAATATAAAACTATAACTAAACTAAAATGGCTTCCAGAAAGAAAAAACCCCAATTCATTTGTCCAATATTACACTTCATTTAAGACTTTATGGCTATTCACATTTGAGAAGTTAAACCCATTCATTCTAAACCCCTTGGTACACAAAATATTGTATAATCAACCTCATATTTTAGACTGCTCATAATAAACCCGAGTTAATTAATCCTGGGTAACATTCATTCAAAAATTTCCTTATTGTGGTGTCAGTGTCATGAATGAATGTCATGACGTGGATGAATGGAGCACTTCTGCATCCTCATTGTATATTTTGGACTTTTCAGAATATTAAAGTAAAAATAAAACTCTTTTCTATACAAATGAAACGTTACATCACTATTTGACATTTTTCCTTTAAAAGCTGAAATATCAAGTTTTTTTTGTTACCGTCCAAAGCATGTAAATATGAGAGATGTGATTGGATATTAGCCATAACATTCCAACCCAGCATAATTTCGCACTCAAAATGTTTGGCACTGAATTGCAGGGTTAACAGCATGAAAGCAGTGGTAAACCTGCTCTAAAATCAGATATTAGGAGAATAAAGAACGTCACCCTTATGAAACAGACCTCTAAAGAAAGGCTTTGCCAATGGCAATTAGTGTCATGCTATGTTTGAGAATTTTTCTAATTCATAATGAATTAAACTAATGACAATGAAAAAAACACAACATATCACAATAGTTAACCATTAACTATTCTAAATGAAATGTAATTTATTCTGGGGTGGAAACATTTTGATGTAGAATGGAGAATTGAACGCTTTAAATGCTAATAAATAAAACAAATCTGCCATCAATTATACACTAAATTCCCAATCATTCTGTTTCAACTTGTAAGACTGACTTTCTTTTGAGGAATACACAAGAATGAATTTAAAAGAACACCAGCTGAATGAATGACTGATTACCATTGTATGGGGGCAAAAAAAGGCACTGAGAAATATCTCATAACATCTTTTTTGTTTCAACCAAAATAGAAAGCCCTTTAGATTTAGAGCGCCAGTAAGTGAATAATTTAATAACACTTTTTTTGTGAACTATTCTTTAAATGATTTGAATTAAGATTGCAAAAAAAATGTAGCAAGGCAGGGCTTGAACCTGTAATTCAGGTAGTGTTACATAATCCTATGCGAATGTGGAGATCAATTATAAAGAGCAATGCAACACTCATGGCACTTAATGCAATGGTCTAAATAAAATTAACATAAGTGGAAGCAATCACAACTTCACGTCTGTATAAATGAAACCCTAAACACTGTCTCCCACGCTCTGAAGCATTCATTTCACATTGACACTGGTTTGAACACAAAGGGGCACATTTACCACCAGAACTCCCTACACCTCTAGCGATGCGGGATGACATATATATGGGAAAATATCCGATTTTATGAGCTATAATTTATCATTACAGATTAATCATAGAGATTATGTTGCAGTATTATTATAAAAACTGTCAAGGGGGAAAGATTGCAATCTCCAAAAATCTTAAATCTAGAATTAAACGATCATGCTCTGTACTGCAGATGTTTTTTAAATTTTGCTTAATATTGAGAATATAACTACTAATGTCTGAAATGATGACTAATTTGCTAAGAATCTTAAGGACAGAACAGCAGAAAGACATTGACTGATGAAAAATAGTCCAAATATAAGGCTTACTGGATTGTGACAGACCTAGAGAACTCAAAGTGGCAATGAAACAAGTATTGTCAGATGTTTTCTTTCTTATTGTGATGTACATTCAAGTTGGACAGATTATTTATTGTATTTATGATTAATCCATGTAGCACCGTTGTCCTGCGAGACACGACATTTCAATCCTCTGTATGTCCACACATGTAGCGGAATGACAATAAAGCACGACTTGACTTACTGAAAAAGTACCTGAAAATGTTCTCACAACAATAGAACTTTGGAGACCTTAAAACAAACTTTTGAAACCAAGCTTGTGCTATTGCCTTTGTGTAAACTACAAAATTGTGATTTTGTAAAAACAGTGATGTCACGCACATGAGTATTACATGTTCCATCTACAGGTATGTCAAAAATTTGAAAAACAAAGAAACAATGCTAATTACAGGATTTTAAGTGAGCAAGTGTATAATGTTTTTTTTTAGTAATATTTGCACATCCATGTAAACAGGGATCACTTTGACAAACTAAAACATTAAAAAACACAAAGAAATCACTTTTAGTACATGCAAATGTATCATGAGATGTGGTGGTTTGGTTACACTCAAAACTTCCTATAAATGAATGTAAGCTTGCAAGGGGAGAAATTATTGGAAAATCTTTCATATGCCAATAACACCACAATAAATAAAGTTTTGCGATTTTCACTATAAAAAACAGTTATGACATTTTGATTTAAAAAAATATTAAATTGATTTTAATAAATGATATTGTCTTTATTTAAAAATTAAACGTTAAAGGCAGAAACTATAGCACAATAGCATTTAGAAGAAAATATTAACTTTAATTTCATGACGTCTACATAGACATATAATACCCAAAGCAAACACTGTTATCACTGTGACCATAAGACTGCACACTACAAATAAGATATACATGTATTGAAGGACCAAATGATAAAATCAAGCTGTCTTTGACTGCACCTACCATTTTACAATAACAAACAATTATTGTTAGCTCAAATAAGTTGCCATGATTTCATATTAAGATTTGCATACACACAATTAAATAACATAAAATATACAATAAACAAAATGTCATCGAGAAAGTACTGACATCCAGTCACAGTATTTCTAAGGCAGCATTCCTGCAACCAAAGCTGCTTTTACTGTACGTGTAATATTGTTTAACGTTGTATAATTTGAATAAAAGCGTGGACGAACCGGATGTATGTGTGTGTATGTATGTACAGACGGACATATTTTAGCTAACGACGGTTAGCCGACAGAAGAGTAACCTCACTCATACATACACAATCTAAAGCACAGTACACTAACACAACGAGAGCTTATGCTTAAAATACAATTACACTTAATATGCTTCATGCGAAAATGATTGCGAACACAGCCTCTGCTGTTTGCCAACATAATGTAATGAGATAGCTGATGCTAAGCTAGCCGCGTAGTTTCTGATGTGTTTAGCATTTCTAACATGGGCACAGGGCAGTTAACCAGTTATCATGTCAGTTGATTTGAATTTATTTCTGTTCTTTACTTGTGACAAAGCAACCCGAACAATATCCAGCGTCTCTCGAGACTATACATACCGAACACAGAGGGCTTCTCGGCCCGCAGTTTATCTTACCTTGTGCTCGTGTTCATCTGCTCGAACTGGCAGGAATGAACTAAAAACAGCCGTCAAGACAACCACTTCAATCGTCCACCTGCAGAGCCCCATGGTTTTGTAGGGAAAAATCTGCGACTGATTTGAAATGGTATCTTTTTGGGGGCTATCCCACCTTCCTTCTTCCTGGTTCTATGACAGTGGTTGTCTTAGGATGTTCACATACGAGTTTGTCGTAAAACTGTTCAGCGAGTGATCAGCGCGTACGTCACTGATTGGTGGAAAAAGGTCACGTGAGTTTAGGAGACCTATCGTTGGAGAGTGCGATGAGTCAGCGATGAGGAAGAAAACCCTCCGCTTCGCCACCCATGGCCACGTCATCTGAGCGCAAACAGAAGCAGTGGTGGGAAAGGCAGGCTACTTAGCAGGATGTAAAAGCGGGACTGCTGGAGTGTTCATTGATAGAAACTTCAAACAATGAGTGAAAGGTAACGCCTAATCGGTTAACTTATCGAAAGTTTAAAACTGTAGAAAAAGAAAAAAAAGTTGAATCTGCCTAATAAAATAATACAAATGTATTCACAATTATGCCTCCAAGCATCATCAGAAATGTGAGGTGTTTAATAAGTATACAAAGCTGCCAAACAATTAATAAATTATTATGGTTATAGATTTTTTTTCTTTTTGGTTCGTTGGTTGTGATTTAAAACTTCCAAACCAAACTCTCCTAAAATAATTTATTTAAAGTACTCCCAAATGGCTTGAAAGCATTTGCATGTTTATGGTCTGTTAATGGTTATATCCATCACAATACCAAATATAAGGTGCATTAGATAAAAATTAAAAACACACACATTTTTATTATACAGCAAACATATAATAAGACATTGATAATATAAACTTGTATAAAGTTAGATTTTATTTGATTAGTTGGCCATAGTGAAAAGCCTGGAATCTCATTCAAGAAACAATACAGCTTATTCTATAGTTTGTGAAAATTTCTTCGAAAGAAATTAATATTACAAATAGTAACAAAACAATAAATCCACCTTAATGGGAGTAGTTTAAATGCTTAAACATTTAATGTTTATTAATGTGGTGTAAAACAACTGTAAATTTACAGTTACAATACCAGCTATAACAAAAAGCTGTTTGCAGCAACTGAACATTACTTGTAAATCATCCTCTTCTTACATTGTGTTGTCTCATGCTGTCAGTGACTGCACAAACTCCCTGTAAAATAAAAACAGACATTCATTTTGTTGCTATTATCTAATATATTACTGTCATTTAGTAATGTATGTTGAACATTAGAAATAAGTAACTATTCAAAAGTAACTAATCATTTCACTGGTTATGGATTTCTTACCAAACCTAACACTGTGTATTTCTGATGAAAAGTATTTGAAATCTTATAATTAGTAATAATAAGATAATTTTTTTTGTGTCATCACCTTATGATATTTGGCAACGCAGGGTCTCTATAAAGCCCATTATGAAGATATCCATGCTTTCCATCAAATGGCACCAGCTTGACTCGTTCATCTGAGTTCTGAGCCTTTTTTGCAATTCTGTAAATCTGAGCCAGAAAATAAATGCATAATTTACAATTGGAAAAAAATTATTATTAAACTGTAAATTAATCTTCTTCCAAACCTCCTGAGCCACACTCATGGGCACTAAATGGTCATCTTCAGAATGGAGAATCATAATCGGAGTTCTGATTTTTTCCAAACTATCAACAATACAAACAGGGGGGAAAATTAGATGAGAGGTTTGTTTTATAATAGGATTTTATTAAACAATGTCACATACTTTTTATCAGTTGGAAAGTCTAGATTGTTGTTTTTCATTGGATTGAAGAGGAAGAACTGAATATATGGGAACTTCCAATAATACTGGAGAAAAGGGAAAAAAATACAGAGGTACAAAAACAATATACATGTACCAGAATATAATTATTGATTAGATGTGGACAACTTCCTCTGCTTGAAACAAAGTGGGAGCACATCCAGGTTATACGTTTGCAGCATGACAATTTTACCTTAACTATTGGTTTTACTTTGGTTTTTACTTTTTAGTCTGAAGTAAAAAACAAACAAACAAAAAACCTCTAGAACCGCTACATATTGGAGTCAAAATTATTAATTATTTACAAATATTTCCATGGTCACAGTACATAATATTTATCTACTTATTTTGCTTATTAGTATAGTATACTTATATCTACTTACTATTACTTAGTATTTAGCTTAAGCCTGATTTATACTTACAGTCGCATACACTTCGTCGTGGCTGACGCCGACTCTGATGCATAATTTACAGACTTAACTAGATTATAGTAACTAGGCAAGCTAGGATAATTAGGCAAGTTATGCTCTGTAGACGATCGATATAAAAAATTAATTACGGGACTAATAATATTTTGTTATTGTTTTGTTTATAATCATAAAATTGTTAAAAAAATTATCTGCTTTTACTCTAGCCAAACTAAAGGAAATAAGACTTTCTTTAGACAAAAAAAAATATATATATATTATATGATATACTCTGAAAATATTCTTGCTCTGTTAAACGTCACTTGGCAAATATTTGAAAAATAGTACAAATTTCAGAGGAGGGCTAATAATTTTGACTTCAGTATTTACACAAATAGATGAGGCTTGCTGTTTGTTCAAACTACTTATTTAAAATGACTAAAACAACACAACTTTTTAGTTTTTGGGACAACTTAATTGTTTTATGTTCAATCAACTTAAATTTGCAAAAACGTAATTCCTTTATCTTGTCCCAACACAAATCGATTGTGTGAAACCCAGCATTTTTACAGTGTATAGTGCTTCTAGAGTTTTTATTATTATTATTATTATTTTTACTGATATAGAGCCAACAACCAAACCATGGATTTATTTAAACTTAATATTAACAGCCTACAAACATATTTTGCATCTCAGATAGACAATGTATCTCATTCTGTAAAAAAATGACAAAGGTATAAATAAAAGTAGCCATGTCCACTTGGTCCACTTGTTTTAACATTAAAAAAAAAATTAAACTGATTAAAAAAACTGATTAGTTCTGACTGGGTGACTATTTAGCAAAAACAGCTTTTTCAAGAATATCCAAAATCAGGTTAGAGTATGAACTGAATCCAACAAATGCATTTTGCTCATCTCAAATCCCCATCTTTAATACCCATGGTTTAGTAATTATGAGCAGTTTTGTTTGTTTGATCAATGTAGCGCTACTATCAGGCTGACACTGACACTGTAGATGGGGAGGGTTCTACCATCAGTCAGAGTTAAGCACTACATACTGAAACCCATCATGAAATCTTGAATGAAATCAAAGATGTTTAAAACGGGCCTCACAGTGGCGCAGTGGGTAGCACGTTCGCCTCACAGCAAGAAGGTCGCTGCTCGCTGGTTCGAGCCTCGGCTGGGTCAGTTGGCGTTTCTGTGTGGAGTTTGCATGTTCTCCTTGTGTTGGCGTGGGTTTCCTCCGGGTGCTCCGGTTTCCCCCACAAGTCCAAAGACATGCAGTATAGGTGAATTGGGTAAGCTAAAATTGTCCGTAGTGTATGAGTGTGAATGGGTGTGTATGGATGTTTCCCAGAGATGGGTTGCAGCTGGAAGGGCATCCGCTGCGTAAAACATATGCTGGATAAGTTGGCGGTTCATTCCGCTGTGGCGACCCCAGATTAATAAAGGGACTAAGCCGAAAATGAAAATGAATGAATGAAGATGTTTAAAACACATTTGTCAAGACCAGTTGCTTTGCTATGATTTCAGCTGTTTTAATCCTGAATGCTACTTACCCAGGTAAAAGGGTGTTCAAAGACTTGATTAGCTGCCACTCGCGCGCTTAGGAATGCGCCCTCCAGTATTATTCCATCAAACTTTTTTCCTGTCAAGAAATGTGCAGTTTGTCTTTACAGTCAAGAAATGCATTCAAATCTTTATGCAATATGCAGAAAATGCCATACATTGACAAATAAAAAGCAAAACAACAACTCTGAAGAGCCACAGAGATAAACAAGAATATAAAAAAAGTCTGTCAAATTCTGACCTTGCTCCAGTAATTTAACTGCAGTGTTAGTAGTTACACTATTGAAAAAGAAAAATACAACAGTTAATTAATACATTCCTAATAAATAATCGTTTCTAAGAAATTTGAAGCATATATAAAGGCATTTCTACACACCCACTACCAAGCGAGTGACCCCACACACACACCAGGCTGTTTCCACTGCGCTTCTTAACCCAGTTATACAGGTAGAGAGCATCAGTAGTCAGTCCAGGCTCTGTAGGTTCACCAGTCGAGTCCCCAAAACCTGACAGAGTTTAATATACTTGAGTAAGAAATTGAGAAATAATGACTCTGAAATGAGTTTTCAGTGACTGTGGGCTGCAGTCACCTCTGTAGTCCATCACCAAGGCATGATATCCAACAGCACTTAAGATCTGTATAGCCAAAACACTTCAGTTATTACCATTGTTCATGTTCTTAGTCTTTCTTCATAATGAAATAAATGAGTTTACTCACATTTGCAACTCCGATACGATGAAGTGCAGATCTGAAGGGACACAAAAGAAGTAATGCCAGAATAAAGATGAAAGCAGATAGTTATAGCTTAAAGATCGGTTCTCAAAGTGAGGTCTGTGATCCCTGAACAGAAGGACCACAAAACTAGACCCCTAGGATTTCCATGGACGGAATAGCAAAATCCAGTAATACAATGGCATTTACTGTATAATGCAGAATGTCACAGAATTTGGCAAACGTAAGGCTATTGATTTAATCAAATCTCAATATGGACCGTAAATAATAAAACACAATATGAATTTTGCTCATTCTGCTTATTTTAATTGCTTTAATTGTACAGATGGATCTATTTCTATAAATGATAGAATAAAGCAATAAAACAAATTTTAAAAAGAATAATCACACTTTTTCTTCCATGTTTTTATTCAACGTTTTATTATATTTCAAAACGATTAATCTAATTATAATGTTTTTATTCTTTAAAAACACGCTTTAATGTTTAATGCTTTTATTTATTTATATATTTTTTTATTTTAACTAGTTTAGGGTCTTACATTTCTATTGTTACAAATCCAAAAAAAGTTTACAAAAAACAACCCCCCATATTTAAAGGTCCCAAAGACTTCATTGATTCAATATGTTAAAATTGTTCTCGGATATCTACATATTAGGTATCTGGCAAAAATTGTATGCTCATTTAGAAGTACAATAAACACTTATACTGAGCAGTCTACATGTTTTTGTTGCCTCATTAAAAACATATGCAGCAAATTTAACAATATGCACAAGATACAGTTAAACAGACTTTATGCCTTTTCAGGTGCACTGAAAACATTTATAATCCTACTTTCACAAATTTTTTGTGTTCTGACAATGAGCTGTGATGAGAAGAGAGACTGCATGCCTGGTTGCATTACCTGAGAGCTCTATAACGCAGATCTTGTTTTCAAAATAAGAGTCCCACATAGTTAGTATAATACAAGTTAGTATAATACAAATCTTAACTCATATAGGAAAATATATCATTATTGTACTCTCATTAGCAAATGTTGTGACCAGGTAAATGCTGCCTGGGGCATATATATAATAATGATACTGTGTGAATCATCAGAGTCTGTGTTTTGTTCCGATTGGCCTGTTTTTCACCTGGATTTTACACTCACAGGGTTTACACGATAATGAGGAAATATTGGTTAAGCTGTTAAGCTTTAAGCTGTTAAAATCTTTGTGAATTTTTATGCTTTTAGATTATTAAAATGTAATAAAACAATTGAATTGTAATTGTAAAAATAAAATATTAAAATTGAAAATAATGATATTGATAACAAATAATAATGTTTAAAAATCGATTTAATGGGGCCCTAAAATATATTTAAAATTGTTGTTAAATTGTAAAGGGTTTAATTTTAATTATTTATAAGTGCTTTTGGATCACTACAAGTTTATTTAAAAACTATTATTAAATTACTATTAAAACAACTATTAAAACAATACTACAAAATACAGGGGGGAAAAAAACCTTCCAGTTTTTATGTTTGGCTTCACTGGACTGATATTTTGTTTAAATATGAGGTTGCAAAAACATTGAGATTTAGAGATTAGCTGCAGTTGCCCATCCCAGTTTTTTTTAATAAGAAGAAGCACAAAGTTCAGTGCACAAGATCACTGATCAATGCAAAAAAAGAAAATATAAATAAATATAAAATATACAGCACACCAAATTCTTTAGTGAAGTCTTAGAATAACAATTGCTCTCAAATGTTGTTAATAAGGATGAAATAGGTTTCTTGCCTGTTGCCTGTATTGCCATGGAGGTAGATGAAAATGGGCGATCCGTCCCCCAGAGCCTTCTCATACCACTCTACATTCTTGCCCTGTGCCTCCTTCCACCTATGTTCAGGTACAGTATGCCTACAAGCCATTCATTTATAAAGAAAGAAGAAAAGAAGAAAGAAAGACTCCGTATTTGCAATTGATTTGCTTTATAGTTTAGTTTTTTTGAGTATATAAATGAAATAAAAACTAACCACACGCCCACTCTCACACCCTCCTCAGTTTCGAGATAAAAATTTACAGTGTGATTGAGACCCAAATCTGAAGGTCGGCTGAGGTCATCAATGTCTGGAAAAACACACAAAACAAACGAGTTCAGGAAAAATCCATAAACTGTAGAGACGACAACACCACATCAATATTTGTAAAATAAAAGTTGCATACCAGAGAAGACATGCAGAAGAAATGGGATTGTTGCACAGAGGATAAGGAGAGAAATAAGTCCTATTTTAGCCCATGGCCACTGAGAGCTATAGAAAAGAATGCATTCACAAACACAACGTCAATAGTGTTGATTTTTGACATGTGGTTTATTATCCAAGATGCAGTGCATTCAAGACAATACAAAATATGGGGTTTAGTTTTTAAAAAAATTTTTCTTCTCCCTGCTGCATTGAATTACATAAATGAACCTAGTTAAGATAGTCTTAGTTATGGTTTTCATTGAAGATTTAACATAAAAACAGCAAATTTCGAGGAACATTTTTATCTTTTTACCACACTGTTTTCTCACTTTTTGGTGCATTACACTGATAGACATTTCTGTTTACTTTATGCAGAAATCTAGTCCAACAAAAATAATTACTTGCACTGATTTACGTTTTAAAAATGTATAAATATTGTCTTAAGTGACTTACCTTGCACGCGCATGTTTAGGCCTAGGTGTCGGACTTGATTGTTGACGTCTTGCAGCTTGAAATTTTCTTTCAGATTTATCAACTCTTCGCTTCATTTTGAGGAGTGAACACAACTGAACCTATTTATTTGACAAAACTCTTGCAATAATTGACAACCCGAGCTATCACGGAAGTGGATGGGGGTAAAGATCAAAGTGCATGGACTTAACCTATGTGCACTAGTGTAGGCTTTTTACGGTTTTATTTCCACATCAGATTTTGCTTTGATTCCAATGCATGAGATTTGCCCCGAGCAAACACTGGTTTTGTGCGTCTCATTTATGATTACACAATTTTACCACAGCAAATTATGGTACATCACAAATAAATGTAAATAAAATGTTTAATTAAATCGTTTATTTACAATATTTACAAGTACTTCCTTCGTCAGCTGAGGAAGTTCAACCTGCCCCAGGAGCTGCTCGTACAGTTCTACTCAGCTGCCATCACCGTCTGGTTCGGCTCAGCTGCCAAAACCGACCTCCGCAGACTGCAGCGAATAGTCCGGACAGCTGAACGAATCACTGGCACTACACTTCAAGAACTGTACTCTTCCAGAGTGAGTAAAAGGGCTTACAAAATCACTCTGGACCCCTCACACCCAGCGCACTTCCTGTTTGAACTGTTACCGTCTGGTCGGCGCTACAGAGCACCCAGCACAAAAAAAGCCAGACACAGGAAACGTTTCTTTCCTCAGGCCATATACCTCATGAACAGTTAAATATTCGTGCAATACTTTCTTATACGCACTCGTACATAGCACCTTATAACAATTTACAGTGCAATACTTTTTCTACGCAGTTCTACACAACACCTTATAACTTGTATATTTATTACAAATCTGTACATACAATTCACCATCCAGAGCTTTTTGACTGACTGCATCTCTGTTTAATGTTTGTTGTGTTTTTCATATTTATTTCTTGTGTCACTTGTCACTTTATTTATTTCTTGGTGTCACTTGTCACTTTATGTACACTGGAAGCTTCTGTAGCCAAAACAAATTCCTTGTGTGTGTAAGCACACTTGGCAATAAAACCCATTCTGATTCTGAAATGGGTGATAGATAGTTTGGTGTTTGTTCAAATAATTGAGTAAAATAATAGGTTTTGACAGTTCTTTAAGCTTCTTCTGTATGTAAACATCTCTGGTTAAATCGTAGTACATTTGGAGAACCAACAGTCCATACAAATAACATTCATTTATTCATTCATGTTCATTTCGGCTTAGTCCCTTTATTAATCTAGGGTCGCCACAGTGAAATGAACCGCCAACTTATCCAGCATATGTTTTACGCAGCGGTTGCCCTTCCAGCTGCGACCCATCACTGGGAAACATCCATACACACTCATTCACACACATACAATACTGACAATTTAGCCTACCCAATTCACCTGTACCGCATGTCTTTGGATTTGTGGGGGAAACCGGAGCACCCGGAGGAAACTCACGCCAACACGGGGAGAACATGCAAACTCCACACAGAAATGCCAACTGACCCAGCCGGGGCTCGAACCAGCTACCTTCTTGCTGTGAGGCGATCATGTTACCCACTGCGCCACCGTGAGGCCCGTATACAAATAACAGTACATGAATAATGATGTATTCATATGTAAACTAATGAACTAATGATGAGTTAAGGCATTTGCTAATCACGAAACAACTTTCTACAACACGAGTCACTTGAGTTCATGTGTGAATAATTGCTACCTTAATTACTGTTAGTACATGTTTGTTAATTAATTAAAATTAACTCTTTAGTTTTAAGCTAAATGTAACATGAACTCATGACCTGTTAATGTATCTTTATGTCATGACTTTACTTGGAGGGGCACATTATCATTATCCCATTTTTAACTACTCATGAACTCCTGTGTTTAAACGTAACAGTTATACATGTCCGTTTAGTGCTTGTTTACATTGAAAAACAATATAAAAGTGTTCTGTCTACATCAAAACGGACAGTTTAAAACATAAGAGTTCTTGAGTAGTTAAGAAAGAGGTAATCATAATATGCCCCTCCAAGTAATGTGAGTAGTTGTAAAGTAATATTTAGTTTAGATATCAGTACATCATTATTCATATATACATATACAATACTGGTATTGTAAAGTGTTACCCACATGGGTCAATTTAAATGTGCTTGAGCACTAAATTTAAAATACTTTTAATATAGGCTACCTGGCAGATTATACTGTTTTCTGTTCGCTAACATTTAACATTCAGCACAACAACATTAAAATGTGTATTGCTAGTTAATATTCTATATTGTTTGCTGGGCTTTGTAATATAATTTAAATAATTAAAAACGAAGTTGAAAAAAAGAAAAGAAAAGTGTATTGCCCTGAGAATTTAGTGAATTTGATTTGGGAGACGACAGAGGTTGCCTCAAAATCTGTTGCCTAAAAATTGTACACATCTGTATAGAATTTATTAATAACAAGTAAAAACATTTGTTGAACACATACACATGTCCAAGTTTTAAATGAATTCTTCTCGTTATGATGTTTGTCATTGACAGTTGGCTTGTTTTCCACACAGAGATGCTTCGAAGACCAAGCAAAACAGCAAAGGTCTATCATGATAGTCATGATGATGATTCTGATGAAGTGTGAGTCTTTATATAAGTCTTCAGTAAGTGGTACAGTTGATTTTGTGGTTTGTGAAATAGTTTCCATTCAATCTCAAAAGAAACTAGTGTTAGAAATAGTAATATAACAATAATTTCACAGAGTAATTTTATAAAATTTCCGACATTAAAATGTTTTTATCCAAGAAATTAATGTGGTTTAAAATGATTGTAAACTTAGTTACAACATTAACTATATTAAAAAGCTGTTTGCAGTAGCTGAATATTATTATCCTATTGATATTATAATATTAAATCATCCTCTTCCCACATTGTGTCTCATGCCGTCAGTGACTGCACAAACTCCCTGTAAAATAAAACAGACAATAATTTTGCAGTCACTATCTAATATTTTACTGTCTATATTATAACATATATTCAAAAGTAACTTTTCACTGGTCATGAATTTGTTACCAAAGCTAGCACTGTTTATTTCTTATGAAAAAAAAATATTATAATTAGTAATAATCAGATTAATTTGTCATCACCTTAAGATATTTGGCAAACGATGGTCTCTATAAAGCCCATTATGAAGATATCCATGCTTTCCATCAAACAGCACCAGCTTGACTCGTTCATCTGAGTTCTGAGCCTTTTTTGCAATTCTGTAAATCTGAGCCCAAACAAAAATAATTTAAAAACAAAAATCAAAATAAAACAAAAAACAGTAAATTAATCTTTTTCCAAACCTCCTGAGCCACACTGAAGGGCGATACATGGTCATCTTTGGAATGGAGAATCATAATCGGAGTTTCGATTTTTTCCAAACTATCAACAACAAAAATGGGGAAAAGGTTTATAAGAGGTTTATAACATTTATATGTTTTATAACATATGGAATTTTTTTACATGAAAATTCCCACAATAAATACAAATATTTTAATGAAACAATATCACATACTTTTCATCAGATGGAAAAACTATTTTGTTGTTTTTCATTGGATTGAAGAGGAAGAACTGAATATATGGGAACTTCCAATAAAACTGGAGAAAAGAAAAAACAGAGGTACAAATAGGGTATACATGTATACCAGACTATTATTATTATGAACCGTATACTGATCTTGCATACTGATCATTATTTTACAGACTTACATAGTTAAGTACATTCGATTTTGTAATGTTGATATGTTTAAATGTTAATCTTTAAAATAATGTAAAAATATATATTGAATATTGTTGGAAATAGAAAGTAATAGGGTTCAAGTGCTTTAGGGCATTTAAGTACATATATTTAGCAATTCTGTAACCACCAAAGTCAGTAATCAGTAAGAAGACAATGTTTAGTAAGTTTTAGTGTTTATACATAGAGGTTCTTTTAAAGAGCCAACAACCAAAGTTTATTTTTATTTTTTTTATTTTTACTGTGACTAAATACAGACACCATGCATTCGTACATTTGTAATTACATGTATTATTACACTGTTGACCCATCCCATATACGTTAACCCACCTTAAACCTACCCATACCACCAAATCCGTACAGTACTTATATATGTTCATAGTATTTAAAGCAACTTAATATAAAGTGGGACCATCATTAATTTAGTTGTTGTGCCATGACTTCAAAGATCCTGAATGCTACTTACCCAGGTAAAAGGATGTCCGAAGCCTTGTTTGGCTGCCGCTCGCCCACTTAGCATTGCACCCTCAAGTATTATTCCATCAAACTTTTTTCCTGTCAAGAAATGTGCAGTTTGTCTTTACAGTCAAGAAATGCATTTAAAGAAATAATAAAAAGCCATGTTTAAAATATGCAGAAAATGCCATACATTGACAAATAAAAAGCAAAAGAAAAACTTTGAAGAGCCACAGATATAAACAAGATCATATACTAAAATCTGTCAAATTCTGACCTTGCTCCAGTAATTTAACTGCAGTGTTAGTAGTTACACTATTGAAAAAGAAAAAAACAGTAGTTATTTAAAATATACATGTGTATATATGTGAAGAAAATGTAGCAAAGAGCAATTAAAAAGCAGATCCTACACACCCACTACCGATGGAGTGACCCCACACACACACCAGGCTGTTTCCACTGCGCTTCTTAACCCAGTTATACAAGTATAGAGCATCAGTAGTCAGTCCAGGCTCTGTAGGTTCACCAGTCGAGTCCCCAAAACCTGACAGAGTTTAATATACTTGAGTAAGAAATAGTGAAATATTGAGTCTGAAATGAGTTTTCAGTGACTGTGGGCTGCAGTCACCTCTGTAGTCCATCACCAAGGCATGATATCCAACAGCACTTAAGACCTGTAGAGCCAAAACACTTCAGTTATTACCATTGTTCATGTTCTTAGTCTTTCTTCATAATGAAATAAATGAGTTTACTCACATTTGCAACTCCGATACGATGAAGTGCAGATCTGAAGGGACACAAAAGAAGTAATGCCAGAATAAAGATGAAAGCAGATTATAACCAGGTATATTGCAAAAATGTACCAATTTCTGTAGTTCGTAAGTCAGTTAGTTGAAGAACGGTTCTCAAAGTGAGGTCTGTGATCCATAAACAGAGGATGGGAATGGCATGAAGGTGATTAATTAATAATGCAATTTAAGTTTTTTGGTAAACTAACTCTTTACATACCTATTAAATTATAAATAAAGAACTAATTAAGAAAATAAATAATACAATATAAATTGATTGGACATGTTTATGGATCGTTACAATTCAAGAGTTTAAATAAGACAAATTGAAATTGAAAACAATGATATTTATAATATAAAAAACAGAATTACACTTAAAAAATATATAAATGCAACACTTTTTCATGAATTCAAAAATCTAGGACTTTGTTATGCACACTAATGGACCATTTCTCTCAAATATTGCTCACACGTTTGTCTAAATTTGTATAACTTTGCCGAAATAATCAGTGCACCTCACAGGCGTGGCATATCAAGATTGGACGGCATGATTATTCTACAGGTGTCAGTGTTCGTCCGTGTCATCATTTGTTATTGTCATGTGCTTTCTTTGTCCTTTTCCCGCCACCATCAATGTTCATTTGTTCCACCTGTGTTCATCCCTTGTGTGTCATTAGTTTAATCATCCCCTTATCCATTTATACCCTTTCGTCTGTGTCCATTGTCGTCCAGTATTTTGGTTCGTTGGTTTCCTGTGGTTGTGTCGTCCTGTCTCCCCGCATCCAGTATTTGTTCCAGTAAGTGTTGTTCAATAAATTCGTTTTGTTAATTCGTTTTGTATCCCGTATTCAGTCTCGTCATGTCATTACCTACCATCCAAGCGTTACATAATACCGGACCCACAAATAGCGGCGTGTTTTCCCCCGATTTTCTTTTTGTAGTCTTTTTGCCCCTCAGTGTTTTATTTTTCTCCCTTCATGTTTCCCTGGACCCCACCCACCTTCCTGTTCATCTTCACCGCCTGCTGGAGCAGGGGGAGAGCAGCCCGGAGGACCATATTCGAGCGACTGCCAACAGCTTTCCGGGCGATGTGCTCTGCACACCCATCATCGCTAGCAGAGCACGATCGCTCGAAGATGGTCCTCGGGGCAACATCGCCGCAAGAATGGAGTGGACACTGGCGAGTAAAGGATTTCTACTCACCGCCTTCCTGGAGGAAGATCTCGTCAGTGCCACTCCAGACCCAGTGACCAGCCAAGTAACATCATCCACCTGCAGGGAGCGCTTGCCAGAGCCCACCGCAGACGGAGAGCCACCAACGGCCGATGAGCCATCGCCCCCTAGAGCGACAGAGCGGAATCGCGCCGAGATGGAGGAGCTTGAAACCCCGTCTGACCAGGCGTGCGAGCCGGCAACAGCGCCAAGAGAGGGAGTCCTGGCGGATACCCGCGAGACCAGCGAGGGTCTCGCCCACCCCCCCTATGCAGATAGACAGCGGCTGGACACTGGGAGGCTACTCTTTGGCTTCTGGGGCTTTATTTTGATTCTTCCGCTGTTTTCAGGCAGCAACCAACTGTTTCCGCACAGTTTTTTAATCTTCCCTCTGGAAAAAAGCCTCAGCTCCAGGGTTCCACCTGTGTTCATCCCTTGTGTGTCATTAGTTTAATCATCTCCTTATCCATTTATACCCTTTCGTCTGTGTCCATTGTCGTCCGGTATTTTGGTTCGTTGGTTTCCTGTGGTTGTGTCGTCCTGTCTCCCCGCATCCAGTATTTGTTCCAGTAAGTGTTGTTCAATAAATCCGTTTTGTTAATGTATCCCGTATTCAGTCTCGTCATGTCATTATCTACCATCCAAGCGTTACAACAGGCTTATGCTGGTCATAATAAAAGTTCACTCTAAAATGTGCAGTTTTATCACACAGCAGTTTTGAAGTTTCGAGGGAGCATACAATTGGCATGCTGACTGCAGGAGTGTCCACCAGAGTTGTTGCCCATGAATTGAAAGTTTATTTCTCTACCATAAGCTGTTTCTAAAGTTGTTTTCTGTGAATTTGGCAGTACATCCAACCTGCCTCAGAACTGCACACCATGTGTAACCACACCAGCCCAGGACCTCCACATCCAGCTTCTTCACCTCCAAGATGGTCTGAGACCAGCCACCTGGACAGCTGCTGCAACAATTGGTTTGCATAACCAAAGCATTTCTGCACAAACTGTATGAGGGAAGCTCATCTGCATGCTCCTTATCTTCATCGGGGTTTGACCTGACTGCAGTTTTTCATCGTATCCAAATTGAATGGACAAATGCTCAGATTTAATGGCATCTGGCACTTTGGAGACGTCAACATTGTGAATGAAGTGGTTAATGGGAGCGGTTGGATTATGGTATGAACTGGTGTATGTTATGGACAACGAATGCAGCTGCAAGTTATTGATGGCATTAGGAATGCACAGAGATAGCGTGATGAGATCCCGAGACCCATTGCTGTGCCATTCATCCACAGAAATCATCTCATGTTGCAGCATGATAATGCCCCATGTTGCAATGATCTGTATGCAATTACTGGAAGCTGAAATCATCCCAGTTTTTGCATGGCCTGCATACTCACCGGACATGCCACCCATTGAGCATGTTTGGGGTGCTTTGTATCAGCGTATACGACAGCGTGTTTCAGTTCCTGACTATATCCAGCAACTTTTCACAAACATTTAAGGGGAGTGCACCAACATTCCACTGAGATGTGTTGCACTACATGAGGCAAATGGTGGTCACACAAGATACTGACTAGTTTGCGAACCCCTAATAATTTAACTATTAAAACAGTTCAATATCTATTACAAATTAAATAATAATAAATAAAAATTCATTCATTCATTTTCATTTCGGCTTAGTCCCTTTATTAATCTGGGGTCGCCACAGCGGAATGAACCGCCAACTTATCCAGCATATGTTTTATGCAGCATATGCAGCGGATGCCCTTCCAGCTGCAACCCATCTCTGGGAAACATCCATACACACCCATTCACACTCATACACTACGGACAATTTAGTCTACCCAATTCACCTATACCGCATGTCTTTGGACTTGTGGGGGAAACCGGAGCACCCGGAGGAAACCCACGCCAACACAGGGAGAACATGCAAACTCCACACAGAAACGCCAACTGACCCAGCCGAGGCTCGAACCAGCGACTTCTTGCTGTGAGGCGAACGTGCTACCCACTGCGCCACTGTGAGGCCCAATAAATAAAAAATAAATCAATAAATTAATAATATTGTGGTAGTGTTCACACACAGTTTTATGTTTGGCTTCACAGGACTGATCTTTTGTTTAAATATGAGGTTGCAAAAATATTGAGATTTAGAAATTAGCTGCAGTTGCCTATCTTGTTTTTTTAATAAGGTAAAAGGCAATGCAGCACAAAGTTCAGTGCACAAGATCACTGATCAATGCAAAAAAGAAAAAAAATGCAGCACATCAAAATCTTTAGTGAAGTCAGAATAAAAAGGGTTATGTTAATTAAGGTAAATTAGGTTTCTTGCCTGTTGCCCCCATTGCCATGGAGGTAGATGAAAATGGGCGATCCGTCCCCCAGTGCCTTCTCATACCACTCTACATTCTTGCCCTGCGCCTCCTTCCACCTATGCTCAGGTACAGTATGCCTACAAACCATTTATAATGCAAAAAGAAAAAAAAAAAAGTGTAATTGATTTGTTTTATTGTGTGTGGTTGTGTGTGTGTTTGTGTGTGTGTATGTATATAAATGATATAAAACTAACCACACGCCCACTCTCACACCCTCCTCAGGTTTGAGATAGAAATTTATAGTGTGATTGAGACCCACATCTGAAGGTCGGCTGAGGTCAACAAAGTCTTGAAAAAACACAAATTAGTTCAGGAAAAATCCATAAACTGTAGCGATGACAACACCACATCAATATTTGGAAAATAAAAGTTTTTAAATAAAAGCATACCAGAGAAGATGTGCTGAAGAAATGGAATTGCTGCACCGAGGATGAGGAGAGAAAGAAGTCCTATTTTAGCCCATGACCACTGAGAGCTATAGAAATGAATGTGTACACAAAAACAAAATGTCAAAAGTGTTGATTTATTTACACATGGTTCAGTATTCAATGTGTAGTGACAACAAAATGTCTTTGATTTTCTGTACTTAAAACTTAAAAATAGCCTTATTTATGGCGTAAAACACTGCATCTTCTCTTTTCACTGCATCGTTTTCTGTCTTTTTGGTGTTTATTTAATTGTCGCAGGTGTCTGATTAACTTTTTTTTAAAGTGACTTACCTTCCATGCACTTCCTTAAGTGTCGGCCCGGACTGTTCTCCAGCAGATTTACCACCTTCTGATTTATCGACTCTTCGCTTCATTTTGAGGAGGAAGCAAAACTCTCAACCTATTTAAACTAACTTGCCAAAACTTTGTCAATATTTGACAAGCAAAACCGCGCAATCACGTTAGGAGTAAAGAGCAAAGTGCATTGACGCATGTGCGCGTTTTTAGCTTTTTTTTCCCCAGAACTCTACTTTGCAACACTTTTCCTATGTGTGGTTTGTCCTAAAAATACACTGGTTTTGTATCATTTATATAATCAATTATGAAAATTAATAACGTTAGAAGATTTCATCAGTAACAATTTCAAAACTGTCACAAGTACAAAACATTACAAATAAAGTTTAAATTGAATATTTAATGAAATCGTTTAATTTAAAAATAAAGAATATTTACCAGCTCCTAATCCAGCTAGGGCCTCACAGTGGCGCAGTGGGTAGCACGTTCGCCTCACAGCAAGAAGGTTGCTGGTTCGAGCCTCGGCTGGCGTTTCTGTGTGGAGTTTGCATGTTCTCCCTGTGTTTGCGTGGCTTTCCTCCGTGTGCTCCGGTTTCCCCCACAAGTCCAAAGACATGCGGTATAGTTGAATTGGGTAAGCTAAATTGTCCGTAGTGTATGAGTGTGAATGGGTGTGTATGGATGTTTCCCAGAGATGGGTTGCAGCTGGAAGGGCATCCGCTGCGTTGAACATATGCTGGATAAGTTGGCGGTTTATTCCGCTGTAGCGACCCCAGATTAATAAAGGGACTAAGCCGAAATGAAAATAAATGAATGAATAATCCAGCTAATTTTTGAGAAAACACACGCATTGAACCTTTATTATATAAACTTTTATTATACAATTTTGAAGCCTGACCTACACCACTTCCTTCTGCTGACGTCGTTAAGGAAACCCATCATTCAGTCGTGAACTGTGTTATAGTTTGGTGTCTGTTAGAGTAAAATAGTAGGTTTTAACAGTTCTTTAAGCTTCTTTTGTATGTAAACATCTCTGGTTAAATCGTAGTACGTTTGGAGAACCAACAGTCCATACAAATTACACATAAGTTACGTGCTCGCGCGCTAAATTCAAAATTACTTTTAATGTAGCAGTTCAGATTATACAGTTTTCTGATTGTTAACTTTTAACATTCAGCACAACAGCATTAAACATAACTTTGTATTGCGCTGAGAATTTTGCGCATATTTGATTTGGGAGCCGACCGACAAGTTGCCTTAAAATCTGCTGGCTCAAAATTTGTAGACTTCTGTATAGAAATATTGATAAATAACTAGTAATAACATTATATGGCTTAACACATACGCACGTTTAAGTTTTAAAGGAACTCTTCTCGTTATTATCCCAGATATCTTTGTTTGTCATTGTCATTTAGTCTGTTTTCCACACAAAGATGCTTCGAAGACCAAGAACAACAGCAAAGGTGTACACAGAGCCAACAACTGATGATGATGATGATTTTGATGACATGTGAGTCTTCGTATACAATTCATCACAGTTTTATTTCCAAATCAGCTTCCAAGAGTAACATCCAAGATTATTGTGTGCAGAAAGATTAGGCTATTTTTTTCAAACTGTTAATTAGCATTGAAAACACGTTAATGGTTTGTGTCCCAGTGTATTGCTCTCTAACTACAGAAACTCTCATACATCAACTCTCATATTATTTAAAAAAAAAAAAAAAAGGAGGAAAGGGTATAATAAAAACTGTCGAAAGAGTTCCAAACTATAAACTATAGGGCTGCACAATATATTTAATGTTAAGTTGGGATTATAGTCGATCAGCTCCATACATTGGTCCATACGTTGGATTTTGTGTGGTCACTGCAGAGTTTAACCATAATGGAGTGAAAGTTTATCATTTACATGTATTTTTAGGACCTGTGTCTTTGTGAACATTTCAAGAGAGTTTAAAGAATTTGAGCACAAGATATTTTACCATTTGCATCTTTTATTAAATATTTATTTTACAGAATTATTTTTATATGAATACTATTCACTGTAATTATACAATGCATTGTTCATTGTCTGTACTTAAATACTGTTTACTTCTCAGAAGACCATTCAATACAGTATATTTCACTTTTATTTTGAAGTAGATAATTATTTTCAAGTAGAGCTGTTCAAGCCATCTGGTGAAATTGTATTCATATTGCAATATATATCGCAGACATAAAATCATCATATCATATTTTTCCAAAATTATCCAGTTATACTAAGCAATATGTAAAAATAAATGCAGATGCAGTAATAAGATAATGTAGTATAATATAGTGATGATCCTGAATGTCCGGCTCAAAACTGCACGGTAGTTGCATGATGTTTCAAAACTGGACTCTTTGACATAAATTATCACACCATCACCGTCATTTGACATCAGTCACCATCATTTGACATCAATTGTATCATATACAAACACAAATATGTTGAAAACCGCATTTTTGGTTTCTGGCTGAATGAGAAAAATTGCAGACAGCACTCTTCTATTTAGTATACTTGATCACGATGGGGGGCCTCACGGTGGCGCAGTGAGTAGCACGATTGCCTCACAGCAAGAAGGTCGCTGGTTCGAGCCTCGGCTGGGTCAGTTGGCGTTTCTGTGTGGAGTTTGCATGTTCTCCCTGTGTTGGCGTGGGTTTCCTCCGGGTGCTCCGGTTTCCCCCACAAGTCCAAAGACATGCGCTATAGGTGAATTGGGTAAGCTAAATTGTCCATAGTGTATGAGTGTGAATGGGTGTGTATGGATGTTTCCCAGTGATGGGTTGCAGCTGGAAGGGCATCCGCTGCGTAAAACATATGCTGGATAAGTTGGTGGTTCATTCCGCTGTGGCGACCCCAGATTAATAATGGGACTAAGCCGAAATGAAAATGAATGAATGAATGAATGTTCCCGTCAATTACCATAGTTTACTGTTAATTCCCATGAAAAATTATAAGCTTTGAAAATTATGCCCTAATTGCCTAATGATTCCCTAATACAACCACAATTGCAGATTGTAAATCTTTAAAAACAATAATATTTTAAATAAATATAATACCTTATTTCTTCATAATGCTCAATTAATTAAAATAATTTTTTGTTACAGGACAGCCAATCAAAAAGATGACAGTGAGGAATTAGACGAATGGTTACCAAAATTAAATGAAGGCAAAGCTAAAGAAGTAAAACTCCAAAAGGGGACAGATGGATCCTCCGAAAAGAAAAAAGCGACCAAGAGGGTTGTCAAACCTAAAGAACCAAAACCTAAAGCGGAGAGGAAGCCGAGAGCTGCACGGGTTCCTAAAGCCAAGAAGGCGAAGCCTAATACAGAGCAACAAAATGAAAATATGGTGCTACTTAAACCTGAGTCACAGCGGCATGTGACAATCAAAGAAGAGGCAAGTTGTTAATGCATATGCTTTGATTTTTACCAATGACTAATGTAGTCTAAACTATTGTTTATATATGTGCTATTTTGCCAGTAATTCAAATTAGAAGCATTAACTTTCCTGAAAGTGTAAGTGTACCATAGATTTCTTTGCTTTCTTTACAGGATCTTCCTTACTTGCCTTACAACTATTATTTACATTTCATTTGCTATTCACCTTTTATTCAAAGCGGCTTTCAAATGTGGAAAGCATTAAAGGGATAGTTCACCCAAAAATGAAAATTCTCTTTTCATTCTCTCATTCTTCTCTTGTTCCAAACCTGTATGGATTGAAGTCAATGGCTCCCGGTTTCCAACATTCCTCAAAATATCTTCTTTTGTGTTCAACAGTAATATTTTTTCCAACTATGGCAGTCAATGGCTACTGGTTTACAACATTTTTCAGAATATCTTCTTTTGTGCTCAACAGAAGAAAGAAATTCAAACAAGTTTGAAACCAGAGAAGAATGAGCGAATGATGAGAGATTTTTTTATTTTTGGGTGAACTATCCTTTTATTGCTTTGAATAAAAGTTAAATAGCAAACTAAATGTAAATAGTACTAATTTTGTAACCACTTGAGAGATGATGAGATCATTTTATTTTTAGGTTAACTTTCCTTTTAAGAAATTCATCATAAAGATGAAATACTTACAAGAAGTGCTACTAATACAGCATTTCTGGCAATGTTAGAGAAATACAAGCTGTAGCTATATAGTTAAGTTCATGAACAGTGAGTTGAAAAGGTTCTAGAATAGGATTAAGAGGATATATATTAAGTATGTAATCTACCTTGCTTGATGTCAGCTGTTCTAGTATAATATATTAAACAAACATTCCAACATTGTGCTTTATTTTAGAGGTTGTCCATGAACTTGAGCAGTAATAACGTCCCAGTCCCAGAAAATGATGATGTGCCTGATGAGGGTCCGTCATCAAGTCAGCATTTCTCCAAGGTGAAAAAAGAGGAGCCAGATGACAGCTTTACTTTTGAGGAACCTGTTCAGAAGAAGCAGAAGACCACAGACGCAGCCCAGGGAAGACCAATAAAACTCAAATCTGCTGGTTCTGGAGTGGAGGACTTCCAGATGAACTGGGATCCTATTCCGGTGGGTTTTTAATTTCTGAAATTGTGATTAACTCATTTAGTGTTCCATTTTACACTGAAGTTCTGTTTTATTCTTTAAGTCTTTTTCACTCCAAAACAATGTTTAAAGACCCTTTAGGTTTGGACTGGTTTGGTTTTATTTCTTTGTAAAAAGTAACAATGTAGATGTATGTTAAAAATTAACCATATTATTTAGTAATTAAAATTATAATGATGTATTTTCTTCATGGTTTTCACTAGTTTACATGACTCTCAGTCATTTGTGATGTATTTGACAAGGATTTTTATTGATTGAAATAATTTAGTGCCATCTAAAATTGTATTTTTTGAAATCAAAATGTTCTTTCTGGGTTTTTCTGAACTTTTGGACTGTCAAAAATTTTGACTGTCTCTTGTCAAGAAAGTGGGAACCCTTGTTCTTTATAGAAAACACACATTTGTTAAATGGGTTATTTACAGTGAAACTAAAAAAAGACAAATATATATTTTGTCAAATAGCACAGTAATTACTCAAACTATCTAAGAATATATTATTAAAATATTTTTTATTAATTTGTTTATTGCACCTTGTGAAGATCCTTGCTGAGAAGGCTGGTGTGGCACAGTGGGTGTGCATGAACATTGCACAGCTCCTCCAGGAGGAGAACACCATTCCCTTCATGGTACGCTATAGAAAAGAGCTGATCAACCATATGGATGCTGATGCTGTTCGAGACGTCCAGCAGACTCTTGAAGAGTTACGGTAAGACAGTGGAAGGACAGAAAGAAAAGAAGACAAGAAAAGGAGCGAATATATATATATATATATATATATATATATATATATATATATTTATTTATATTTATTTATATTTATTTATATTTATTTATTTATTTATTTTATTTATTTTATTTATTTTATTTTATTTTTATTTTTTTTTAATAACACTGATCTGTTTGTGAGTGCTGCTTTCAGTAACATGCTTGAGTTGAGAATTTGAAACTAAGTATTTTTTTTGTTTTGTGTTTGGAGGATAAAGTATTTTGCATATATAATTATTTAGGCCCCCTGACTGGTTCCTTGAAATAATTTTTAATTAATAATAATTAATTAATCTAAAATGCTTTTAGGTCACAGATGTCTTCAGTGACAGTGCCTTTCTGATATTTTTATGTGATTGTTTGAATAACCTTGATTAGGTTAATGCAGGGGTCACCTACCCTGTTCCTGGAGAGCTACCTTCCTTCAAAATTCAGTTCCAATCCTGATCGAACACATCTGAACCAATTATTTAGGACCTGCAGCAGAACTTGATAATTACAGACAGGTGTGTTTGGTCAGGGTTGCAACTGAAATCTGCAGGAAGGTAGTTCTCCAAGAACAGGGTTGGTGACCCCTGGGTTGATGAATCAAATGTAACCTGTAGATGGCAGCAGATATTATCCAAGAGTTAAGGACTAAGTAAACTATTTGAATCTCTTGGTTATTTTGAGTAAATGTAACATTTTCTGTTCATACACTACTATTCATAATGTTAGATTTGAGTAACAAAATTATTCAGCACTGCATAAAATGTAGAAAAAAAATAAAAGTAATGGGATCATGTTGCAAAATAATTTCAAATAAATGCTATAAATGTTTTTTTGTTAATTCCCAGAAATAAAATACTGAAAAAAAACTACTTTTAATATTATCAAACTTTAATATTATCAAGTAACATACAGGATAGCTGCTGAAAATTCAGTTTTGCCATTACAATAATTAATTTAAAAATATATGAACATAAGAAAACAGTCATTTTTAAATTGCATTATTATTTCCAAGTGTTTTATGGTATTTTAGATCAAATGAACTCTTGGTCAGCATAGGAGACTTCCTAAAAAAACGGTCCCACTTTAAGATAGGTTGTCTTATCTTATATGTACTTACACTGAAATTAATCATTTGTTACAATGTACTTATTGTGTAAATGCATGTTTTTACATTGTACTTCTGATTGATTAAATACATCTAATTAATCTCTGTTAATTACACCTTTCATTACACTGTTGACCATCCTTTACACCTCAACCCACCCTTAAACCTACCTATACCAACAAACCTGTCCCTAACCCTGCCCATATCCCACCTCAAGTGCACCAGAAGTGTTCTGCAATACATTATGAACACATTTACTGCATTGCATTTATTTTTTGATGTATGCACAAAATAGTTAAGGCCACCTAATATACAGTGGAACTTGTAAAACAATTACTGGCTTTAGAATAAAAAAGAGTCAAGACAACTGAAACAAAAAAGGACAGCACTTTAAACTTAATTTTATGCATGTGTTTTAGTTCTGTGGCAAAGAAGAGCAGATCTGTTGCTCAAATACTAAAGAAGGAGGGAGTTCTTTCTTCAGAGCTGGAAATGGCTTTGAAGAACTGCACAACGGCTGATGAAATTGATCACGTGGTGAGCACTGAATTGAAAATGTTTGCCAGTTTACTTGTTACTGAACAATTTTGATAATTTGGTGAGTTTTTGACAGTGAGGGGTCTACTAATATCTTATACTTCTTCAGTATGCCCCTTATAAAAAAGGCAGTAAGTTGTCCAAGGCTCGGCGTGCAAAGGAGCTTGGACTGGAACCTGTTGCGCTGGCTCTGCTTCATTCTCCACAGACACTGAACCTTCACGCCTCGATTCAGCCCAACACTAAGGGTATATCAGCTTTTAATTTAATGAAACAATTATTAACAAACACATAGTTAATAAATACAGTACATTCAGAGAAACTGAACAATTTAGTAGTGTCTAATTTTTGTTTTACATACAGTTGAAGTCAGAATCATTAGCACATCCATGCATAAATGTTTCCTCAATCTCTGTTTAACGGAAACTCTGTTTAACACATTTCTAAACATAATAGTTTTAATAACTAATTATTTATTTTATCTTTGCCATGATGACAGTACATAATATTTTACTGGATATTTTTCAGCATACTACTATTCATCTTAAAGTGCAATTTAAAGGCTTAACTAGGTTAATTAGGTAAGTTAGGGTAATTAGGCAAGTCCTTGTATAACAATAGTTTGTTCTGTAGACAATTGAAAAAAGAATTGCTTAAGGGGGCTAATAATATTGACCTTAAAATGGTTTAAAAAGAAAATCACAGGAGAGCTAATAATTTTGCCTGCAACTGTAAGTGTATAAGTAATGCTGTAGGTTAGGTTGGGAGATCAGACCACATATTGTTACAACAGAATACAACCATTAAATGAAAATTATCAGGAGGCAAAAAGCAGCAGAGTACACCCCGTTTTGAAAACAAGCATTTTTATCCATTTCTCAGTGAATATTGGTAAAATATTTTGGTGCATTTGAACTAAAAAGGTTTATTTAACAGTTATATTCATTGAAAGAATAGTTTGGTCACCGAATATCTGTATATACAAAGATAATACATTCAAATTCAAATGAAATATTACAAAAACAAATTACATACTACAACATTTCAACCAAAATGTATATATTTTTTGTTTCTTTAGATTTTTTCCTCTTTTTAATTTTGATCTAATATTTTTCCTTAAGATTTATACATTTGAGTGTACAATTTTTTTCACCGTTATCGTGAGTTATTTTGTTAGATTAGCTCCAGATTTGGCTTCAGTACTGACTAATCTAATGTATATGCACAAATGTTATATTGTATGGCATTCTATAGAAATAAATAATTTAAAAGATAGATTTGTGAGAGATGTACTCGTATATGCTGACCACTGTATATATATTTTAGACCATGTCACAGTAAGATGCCTCCTATAGTCAGAAATGCAGAAGAATTGTTAGGAAAAAGGTTAATAATGTTTTTTTAATATTCATATTTTAGGACTAATAATGGTTCCGGTATCATCACCTCATGTATATCTACCTCTATCATTTTTTTTTTTACATTTGTTACCTTCATTTATGTATAACATAAAAAAAGAATGATTAAAAAACGATCAATAGAGGGCAGCAAAGTACTTCAGATTTTTTTGCTCACGCCTAATGGCAGTGACATTACAGCAGTGACATCAGCTGGATTGTAACATTTTTCTAGACATATCTCTTATTTATATAAGTTTCTAGGCATTTATTTTTATGCATAAAGTTTACATTTAAGCATATACCTATGTGTAATGGGGGGTGGTGATGCTGTCCGATTGCTTATTCTTTTTAGTTAAATCTGTATATTATAATTACTTGTATTACAACTTTAAATTAGAGAAAAATTGATGATAAAATGATATACAGTTAAAGACAAAATTATTAGTTCTCCGTGAATTATTATTTAATTAAATTTTATTTTATTTCCCCCCTAAATGTTTTCACAGCCAGGATATTTTCAGTGTATTCCTATTATGTTTTTCATCTAGAACTTATTTCTTTTCGTTTGGCTTGAACTACATAAAAAAACTGGAGTTAAATTTAAGTTTAATATTATACTGTACCCCTCAAGAAATATATATATATATATATATATTTGGAATGGCTGCATAACAAACCACTGTTGTCCAAAGGCTTGCCTAATTAACCTAATTTGCCTAGTTAACCCAGTTAAGCCTTTAAATTGCACTTTAAGCTAAGACAAAAGAAATTTGTTATTAAAACTGTTTAAAAATGTGTTGGAAAAAAAGTTATTTCCGTTAAGCACTACTTGAAAAATATTTGAAAAAAACCCTGTTATGACAGAGCCACTTTTGCCTGTGAATGTTGTCATGTGTAATTGAAACTGATTGGCTTTCTCTGTGTAGGATTGTCCAACCTGGATGAAGTGGCCACAGGTGTGCAGGAGATCCTGGCCTATATGATTGCGAAGGACAAAGAAACTCTTACCTATGTCCAGTCACTGTAAGACACAGATTATATTTTAGCAGGCTTACAGTTTATTCCATTCCTTAGTTATCCCCTTTTATCTACTTGTCTGTCTGATGTCTTGCTCACCTGTCATTACGCATCAGCTCTTCGTTTTTTAACCTGTCGGTCTCAATTATGATTACATGTATAACTGTGGACGCTTGTATGCTCTCAGGTGTGACAGGAGTGCGGTGACCATCCACTCAGCAGTGTCTAAAACTGCCCTGAAAGAACAGCAGTCACAGCAGGCCGATCAGAAGAGCAAACCAAAGGACATTGCAAAGTTCAGCCTGTACACGGACTTCACCTGCGACGTCCAGCGCATCCAGCACCATCAGGTATGGCCACCGTTTTAGATTGTCTTAACCATTCATTCTGCTGACAAGACCACTATGCATCATCTTTTTCTAAACTTCCACAAATCCCTGTTTCACAGTGGGACATTGCAGTTGTTTTTTAAACATCTGCATGAATAACATCAAGATGATGTTTCTAAACAATCCTTAAAATGTCTGATTTTGTTGTATTTTCTTATCCTGTAGTCAAATAATAGTTTATTGATTTTTTTTTTTTTCTTAATAAAAATAGTAGGAGAATATGAAGGTGTCGTGACTCGTAGGTTTGGGAATTTATGAGCCGAATGCAAATTTTTATCTGTTTAAGATTTTTATCTGTATAAGTCACCTGTTTATTATTTTTATTTTAATGTTTGTTTTATAGAAATGTTTTAAATTACAATCTTTATTTTAGGTGTAGCTCAAGTAGTTGTATGCTTCACTTTAAACTATTTAAAGTCATTGAAAATATTTGTACAATTCTTATTTTGTTGTGTTATGTTTTTCAAGTTTTACGCTTAATATTAAAATATGATTTTATGTCAGCCTCATTTTAAGTAATGAACATGTTTTCTAGAATTTTTGGTTTAGTGAACATTAACAACTCTGGCAAATACACATTAATGATATGCTGCATTTAAAACAGTCTGCTGTGGTTTCCAGAACAATTCTGGTAAGAATACATAAACAATTGTTAACATATTTGTCATTTACTACTTGTGAATTTTACATTTAGAAAATGATAATTTATGATAAAATGGTCAATTCAATACCACACACTACTAAAATTAGTTTTGTACAATTTATATATACTGACAATCATGAGGAATCATCACATTTCTCTTAAAAATGCTATAAAATGTAAGATATTTTACAATATTTGCTCATTTGACAGTATTTCAAAAGGACATACAATTGTTGTTAGTTCTTTTACATTTGTTTTCTTCCAGTGAACAGTTTTTAAATATTTTAATAAAGTGCGTAATGTTGCTGCAGAAAGATTGTCTAGAATTTTTTGGGGTTGTTCATAGTCTGCTGAAAGTAATTTTTCTTTTAATTCTTATTAGTTGCCTTTTATTATTATAAGAGAATAACAGGACTACATTGTACCCAGTTTTCTTTTAAGTTTTACACAAGTTACTGTCATCATAATTCATACAAAGCAATGTGGGCTGTAGTAAAAAGGTAGAATCCCAGGTCGTTTGATGTATGAGTCAATGGCATCCCCTTCCCCCTCTCTCTCACTTCATATAGTTCCTCAGAGTTGGTTGTGGGCCACATGTCACAGTGACTCTGTCATCCTCTTCTCCCTGTATTCGTCTCTCTCACCCCGTCCCCTGTCCCCCCAGTCATTTCTGATCTCCCCCTCTTAACATATGTGACGCGTCCCCGTCCACGTGCCTGTGGATTAAAGGCTAGGATTGACAGACGCTGCTTCGTGATGACAGCCGCTCTTGGGCTCGGTGTGGAAGGAGGGGGATCGAGGCGCGAGGTTGAGACTTACAGGGACAAAGAGCGAAAGAGTGGCGACGAGATCTGCCGTCAAGCGTACAGTTTACCCCGTTGTTAATCCGCTGACGTGGATTGTCAGTGAGTGTTAATTTGAGTTCACTGTGACCTGCGAGCTGTCACACTCCGGCTAAAATGAACCTTTTCGTGGTTTTGCTTGGGAAGAGTGGGGAATCTATTTTGACAGGAGGCATGTGTGTACACACGTACTTGCTTGTTTAATTTAACACATCAGTTGTGAGAGTGTATTAAGGACAGATGTGTGTGCGTGTGGGGGTTAAATTGGTCCAGGCAAAGTGGTTGTTGAAAGATTTGGTCTTCTTGTTGACAATGTTATCAACAGGCAGTGCGTTAATTCGCAGGTTAGGAGAATTAGTAGATTATAATTATTTGAGTACGTTTTAAAAGAAATTTAAATCATAGACTTTTACTTCTCTTGTGTAATTCGTCGTTACTTGCTGTTTACTGTTATTATTGGTCAGATAACAGCAGTTTCTGAGTGAGAATTGTTTCAAATCAAATTATCACAAAATATTTGGTTGAATAATTATTTAGCATATTTTGAGAGAATAAATGTGATGAAAGCATTAATAAGATGAACAAGTAGATAATCTAACATTGATAATACAAAATGCACATTTTAACAAAAAAAACCCCTCTTCTTTATATAATATATCTAGGACAAGATAATAATATTATTTCTTTTTCAAATGGAGGCTTTAGAGAAATTTAAAAACTATATTTTATTTATTGTACGTCGTTAATGAAAACCACAGGCCTGTGAATAATATATATCTGTTATTTTACAACTGTGGCCACTTGTCTTTTTCTTATTTTAAAATAGTTTTAAAAATATATTATTTAAAAATAATAGTTTTAATTAAAAAAAAAAGTTTTAAGATAAGTGTTTTCCGCTGCTCCGTGGCATGCTGTTTTTGCTTTTATCATTTTTCTTTATATGATTCTGTAAAATACCTTTTTTTTTTTTTTTTTGAAAAATTTTATTTAGTTTTATTTATTTACTTCTAAATTTCATGTGCTATTGTGAAAGACCCCTGAAGAGAAAATCAAGCTTTTAATATTGCTTGCGTTCATCTGTTTTTTTTTTTTGTTTGTTTGTTTAAAAAAAAAAGTTCAATGTAAACCATGTGCAAATTTATACGTCCAACACCATTGCTAAGAATTTTTACCTTCCACAGCTGTTTACCAAAGACAGCATCTGCTATCACAAGCATCAAATCAATCCAGTCTGCTTGCGGTGTTACACTTTCATTTCATTTCTTCAATCGGCTTCTAATACAGTGCATTTTAAAATTGTGGTGCATTTTAGCCAATCATGGACACGTCTGTAGATTTCTTAAACAGAATATCCAATTAGAGGTCTTTAAATGAGTCAGAATTCGTTCACCTTTTAAACTGAAGCAGTAAACTGGGAGGACCATTAATCCAAGATTGCCACTTAGCACTGTGTAGTGTTTTCTACAGAGGTTACTTCTGTAGTAAGCAGGTAGTGCTGGTGTTGGATGAATATGCCATTTTAATTATGAGTTGATGAGTTTTATGGAATAAAAGGAAAAAATGAGTTTTAAGGAATAAAAGTAGTGACTGCAGGGAAACTCCAGGATACTCACCAAAAATGCAGTTCTAAAATGTATACATTTGTATTAAATAAATGGTGTTCTTGAATTTCTGGATGTTTGTTTGGGCTTTT
The DNA here is from genome assembly GCA_903798125.1 of Danio choprae. Taxonomy (NCBI): domain Eukaryota; kingdom Metazoa; phylum Chordata; class Actinopteri; order Cypriniformes; family Danionidae; genus Danio; species Danio choprae. The sequence goes on along the minus strand of CAIGQW010000302.1, from coordinate 3,528,778 downwards.
GATAGATCAACTACAATATAATTAGAGTGCTAAAACATCAAGTGTTTTTATAAAACAAAGCGGCTCTTGCTAAAGCAATAGATCGTATTTATTTTGCATGAAGAATAGTCTTTGGTGTATTTTGAGCCCCATGTTGTGTATGTTTGTTTTCCTGTACATGCAAAGATAGGAAGTGAAAAGTTCATCCGTTCTTTCTGTTTTTGTAGAGGCCATCCTCTATCGCTGTTCCATGGCAATGCTGTCGCCTTTATTTGGAGAATAAATATTGAATCGGAATAGCTCGGTCTTTAAAACAATATTCATTTCTGTCGCTTACATTCCTCATATTTTTCCAATTATGATTTCATTGTTATTGAGAAACGTGATATGTTGAATATTTAGACTAAACTTTCCCCCTTCTCTGTTTTTAAAAAGTCATCTCCCGGACTGGCTGGAGAAATAAGACTCTAAGCCCAAGATTTTTCTCAGTTTGGGATTTTTTATGACAAGTATTAAATTGAATCTCTATTTCTGGCCACATGACTTATATTTTTTAGGAAATGTTTATGTTTATTGGTTAATGCACTGTAGACCTGCCATAATCATTTTAGTAATGACCTAATTCTTGTTAGTGTATGCCCCACTTTTACACTAGTATTTTTTTTCAACTTCATTTTTATTGATTTTAATTATTTTACAAAAATCCAGTTTTCCACTCCAACATTTATTAAACAGAAATAACATTTAAAATAGGTTAGAAAATACAATACTGTATACAAAAATAAAATAAAATGAAAAGGATAAATAAATACATTTATATTTACCAATATGTGAGTACAGTCATCTTTCCAAAGACTTCAATTTTTATCTATTCATAAAGTGACGTTAAAGGGGACCACACTTTTCTAAAAGTCTCTGCTTTACCTCTGATTACACGTGTTAATTTTTCAAGAGGAAAATTACCACACATCTCTTGTATCCTTTGTGCAAGAACAGGTCTTTGGGTATTTTTCCATACCAAAGCTATAACACATTTAGCTTGTATAATGCTTAAATCTGTAAATTTTTTTTTGTTTGCATTTACTGATATATTTTCAGGATATATGTGTAATAAACAAAGTTTTGGTTACATTTTCTCCAGTCATTTCAGACTACACCAAGCACCTCTTTCTAAAACAACAGCACCTTTTCAAGTTCCAATTTCATCTTTACATTTTGTCTTCTGGAATATTAGGGTAAATCCAATGAATTTTACAGGCATAAGTCCTCATCATACATTTGTATGTGTGGTATTCTACATTCTTACACTAGTAATAATAATAGATTTGCATTTAACCACATAAACCCAAGTTAAAAATGACACGCGTTATAGATAAAAGTTTGATATTTGTTTTGACGTTTCCCTCATCTCGTGCAAAACTTCAAATGCGATAAACATTGCATGAGAAAACTCAAGTAAACAGCTGCCTCAGGGTGTGGAAATGCCAAAATACGGAAATATAATTTTCATCATGTTTCTTGCCGCATTAATTCACGTCTTGATCGGGCCATTAGCTGTTGGTGGTGGGGTGTGTTTGTGTAGGGGGTTGCTGGCATTTGTCAGCTCGCTTCTTCCGCTTGGAGTCCAGATTGATGGGTCATCTTTTCCCTCTTGTTTCCTTTCCAAAGGTTTTCCTCAGAAAAGGTCAGATACTTAAAACTATTTGCTTCACAGCATGTCACTTTTCCTTAGAGGGCCGGTAAAGGGAAAGTAAGCGAGGCACAGAGGTTTTGGTGCGACACTGGTGCGCTTAGGACTTGTTTTGGGAGGGAGCGGGAGGGGGTGGAACTGGCGCTGCTCTACCGTGCCTTGCCTTGTGTCGGCTGTCTCTACAGGTTACTCTCTCTTGTTTCAGACATTAGCCATTAACCGTGGGGAGAATCTGAAGATTCTGACAGTGAAGGTCAACATCCCCGACTGGGTGAAGAATGACTTCTGTAGGTGGTGCGTCAGCGTCAGGTCAGCACACACCCACAACGCTCACACACCTCTTCTTTCTACTATTTTTTTTCCCTTATTGACTGGCCTGATATGATTGCTTGATAACTGTGCAGTGACTTTTATTCTGCTTGGTGTTAAATATTAGCCACAGTTTTTTTTCTTATATTAAAATCAAATAATAATAGTAATAGGTTTAAAATGTTTAAATAATAAACTTGATTTTGTAAATTTGAACCCAGTTATGTCCATATTAAAAGATTGTGTAATTGTATTTTTGGTTTGACTAAATCTTCACTTAATTGAAAAGCTCTGTGAATTTAAAGCTTATTTTTAGCTACTTTAGCTTTTAATATTGATAGAGCTGTTTCTCAGGCCTAATGTCTTAAAAAATGCTTTTGATAAATATAAATAGAAAATATTAATATTATTTTTTGCTTCAGCCACTTTTACCCAAATTTAAAAGCTCTATGGATTTGGAAGTTCTGTTTACCCACAGGTTTTGATATCATTGTAGCCCTTTCTGTGATGTCTCAGAAATAGGTTTCTGATAAATAATGATCAATTGCTTTTTAATGTTTTAATAAATGTTTAACCCATTTAATTACATTTTTTCTTGCAATTTGAGAATATGCATTACATTTTTACGTCTATAATTCTATTTTATTTTGGTTAATTTAGGTTTTATACTTGGTCACAATAGTGACCAAAACAGCATATAGTTAGGATTGCACTGCAGTTCAATTGTTTTTAATGATATATACTTCTAATAGTTATACAATTGTGACAGTTAACAAATTTTTACATCTTAAGTCTGCAAGCAGAAAGTATGTAAACTGATCTGTTCATGTGATATTGAAATAATTTAATCGAAACTGACTTTTTTTTTTTTAATTTAAAGTTGAATTTCTTGCCCAAAGCAACAACGCTTTTAGAGCTTGCAGTAATAGGAAAAAGACAAGGTTACAATTATGACTAATGGGTTTCAATTTGATTTATTGAATATTGACCCTGTTATTTTTTTATGTAACAAATTAATAATCAGGTTTTAGGGTCAAAGCAGTTTTACTAGATTTTATACTTGTATTTAAATGTATATAACCCTGCCCTCCCCCACAAAATTTACACAACACACAAAATTCCTTGATATATTACACATTTAAACGTAATGTGCGGTCACATTAGCAACATTTTATGGACTGTAGAAATGTCAGTTGCCCATCAACAATATCATAGCAACAAGTAAAGCACAGCTCACAGAAAAGTCACTTGAACATTAAGCAACTTCCTATTTTTTTCCTACAGAAATATCTGGATTTGGATGAAAAATTATGATTCTACCTTTATAACTAATTATTATGATATTTACGTTATAATAATTAGATCATAGTCATGCCAGAATTCTAGTATATTAATTAGCTGCTCTATATGTTTGTAAAGTAAAAAATACCCTGCTTAGTATCTTCTCTTTATTTGTATGTCCTAAAGGTGGAGGCCACAGGGTTTTGCGCAGCCAGAGCTGATGTCTATTTTGAAGAATGCAGCTGAAGATTCCTACAAGAGGCTCATTCTGCCTTTCCTCAATCGAGGATACAGGTGTGTTTAAGTTGCTCTTTTTTTCCATATCTATTTTCTCAAACCTTTTGTTATTTATCTTGCACACAAATGCACCTTATATCCTCTTTTTCTTCCTCTGCCAGGACAAAGTTGACTGCTGGTGCAGAAAAAGAGTCCATTGCCATGTTTGTTCGTAATCTGCGTCAGCGTCTCCTGATGTGTCCTGTGCGTGGGAGAGTCATCATGGGAGTGGATCCAGGATTTTACCACGGCTGCAAACTGGCAATCCTGTCCTCCACCAGTAAGACACCACAATAAATGCAGAATTAACTTGTGTGTTCATAAACATTTTTGTTCTAAAATATTATTACAAAGATTTTTTTAATTGGATTAGTTACCCAGCTTTCGTCCTTCTGAATTATTTAAATATGCATCCTGATGTTCACGTTATTGAGAATTATTATTTGTGCTCAATATTGTGTTTTGATAAAAGTTTTTATTATAAAATATTAATTCAAATTGTTTTTGCATTAGTAGCCCAGTTTTCATCCATGTTTTTTATACAAATATGCACCTAGATGCTTACGTTATTGAGAATCACTATTTGTGCTCAATTATTAATTTATCAATGTCAATATTGAAAACTTTTTTGCTGCTTAATGCCAACTCTATAAATATATAAATGCAGTCTCATACATTTGAATGAAAAGAAATACAATAAGAAAATCTATTTAATAAACACAACTGATTATAAGCAAGTATAAAATATTTTAGTTTACTTTTACTGATGCATGACAGTCAGAGAGTTACAGTATCAAATAAAAAGAATCAGTAATACATCAGTTGTTTCAATTTGATCAGCGGAAAACATAACTAGTTCTTCCTTTCTGAATCAAATAGTACAATTATAAGTTGTCTAGCATAAAAAAATAAATAAAAATAAAACATAATAATAATATAAGATAATTAACACATATCGGGCCATAACAGCAATACAGATACATATGCAAAGGAACAGTAGTAAATATAAAAATATTTAAACTTGAACTGACAAAAATACCTGCTCGATATGTACTGTGAATGCATTTTTCATGTAAAGCTTTAATATAAGAAGAAAGGTGTTTTTGCAATCAGTATGCTTTTTTATAATATTGTAGCATGATTAAATACATATATTTTATTATCTTTTTATAGTTTTTTTTGTCATAACTTGTGGTCTAATAGTAATGCATGTGCTATTTTTGAAAACATTGTAACGGACCATGTATAGACTAATATTGAAATGCACCAAGATAGTTATAATGAACTTTTGCCTGTTAATTGTTAATTGCATTTACTGCACCACATCTATGAAGGTGGGTGCCTGATTGGCAGGTGTGATGAGATTGCCCATTGTGTCCTCTCAGTGGGTGGAGCTCATGCTGTGCACTGTGTGTGCCACTGATCGGCCTGGCGGGTGTGTGTCAGGTGGCGTTGCCATGTTTTGCCCTCTGCCCTGCAGCAGCACCACACGCAAACCCAGCTTGACTGTGACAGGTCTGTGGGTGTGGAGTCACGTGACCCGCCGGGCTCTTGAGGTGTCTATTGCAATTAGACTTCTTCTCTCAGGCTGACAGAAAACGGCAGTCGTATTGTCTGAGACGAGAGGGGAACAATGTGGAGGCGAAAAATTGGAGGGGAAACAAATGGGAGTCTGTTGTGCCTGGTTGCATGTGTCCTCTACTGTCCTGAAACATCATAATGTTTAATAATTATTATTATTATTATAATTTTTTTTACTTTTCTCAGGTCAGATTGTGCACACAGATGTGGTGTACCTCCATGGGCCCACTAAAGAGAGAGAGGCAGATAAACTGCGCCAGCTTATGTTCAAATACAGGTATAGTAATCATAATAATGAGATTAGCTGTGATTGCATTGATGAAAAAAAACTTAATCCAGAAAAAAAAAATCATGTTACAGTATCAGTTGTTATGGTTTACAGATTAAAATCTGAAACCATAGTTCTCACATCTGCAACAGGGTTTCCTAGAGATGTTAAAAAGTAAAAAAAAAAAAAAAGGTTCAAAATCTCCAAATCAAAATTCTAGGACCTAAATAGTCATAAATTCACTGAAGATTTGTGTTCTATTTTGTCCTCTTATGCTTAATGCAATGCTCCCACATTGCTTTACAATGCATTTTTTTTTTTAATCTCTGTGATGTTTTTGTTCTTTCTTTCACTAGTCAGAACAGAAGTTTCTGTATTATAACTACATGAACATTGTAAAATATAGACCTTAGCTCTTGTTCATAATGGTCTTAAAAAGTCTTGCATTTGACTATAAACAGAACAAAATGGCACAAAAATTGGATATTGACATGATGCTGACAAAATGAGCTGCTGTTTAATAAATGATTGTTGTGTCATTCTAAAAATCTCTTTCTAATCATTGTTGAGTGCTAGTAATCCCATCCACAAATGTTCAGTTTGGGAGGGGTCTTTTTTACTGATTGATAAATATAAGTAGCATGGCACCAAGTTGTACTTGTCTTCTCATAATTAGGACACAAAATATCAAAATAAATGAAGCAGGAGAATGGTTAGTCACATCTTAAAGGTGCTGTAGATGATTGTCTTCAGAAACATTTTTTGTTGTGCTGGTTGAAAGTCTCTTCACATTCCTATAGTAATGATTAAAGTAAATTATCTAAATGTATTTATATGTATTTTTATATTCTGGGTAAAGCATAAAACTAAAAAAATGTTCATCCAATTAAATATTGTCTGGCCGACAATTCCCATAATTCTGATAAGTAGCCCAAACTGTTTGTCAACAAATGTAGATTTGTACAGCTGCCACCTCTGTTCACGCAGATCCGCCATTTGACACCATGACACCATGGCTGAAGTATTTCTTTTAGACGGGTAATGTTATGTTTTAAAACTGTTTTAGTCAAGCAAAGCTTATGTAGATTGTGTTGTGTTATGAATGCGCTATATGCACGGAGAAAGATCTGGCGAAAGATTGATGTGACTATTTTTTAATTTCATAAGGTACCTTTTACAGCATCGATAATGTAGATTTTTATTTAGTTTAACAACAAAGCATAAGTAAACAGCGCTATTCCTCCTAGCCTGCGTTACTGAGGTGAAGTTGGTTTTATATTCACATCACATTGGTTCATTTTTGAACAATGACAACCTGTGACGCGCTCCCTATATTGTTTACCATGCTACTTTGAATATTCGGTCTGAAATAGCATGTAAGTATGGCTTAGTAAAAACTGTAATTCCTGCACGCTGCCGGTCAACCACTAAGCATACAGTATTCGCTTTAGGATAAATCGCATGAGAGAGTGAGACCAGCGATCCTTGCATGCATGAAATATTGCACATTATGACAAGTTTTGCTTGCTACACAACTGAAAACAGCTAGATATAATACAGTTTTTCATTCGTAAATGTAGTATTATAAAGTACTGTAAAGTTTTCTAACTGGCGAATGATAGTGAGTTGTCTGCTGTCATCTTTAAGGTACACGCGTTTGTGTTTCAGGAGGCGTGGTTTTGGACGGCAGGGGAGGGACTGTGTTTCAAAGATATTATGCTAACCGGTTAGCATTGTGGCAGATCACCTACTGCACCTTTAAGAAAACATGTCAAAGATCAAATCTGATTTAAAGCTTCTGATCCAAAGGCCATATTTAGACCTGGTATTAATATATATTTTTAGTGATCCAATCAGAAAGAATTAGCTATTACTTATTACTGTTTCCACCTTCATTAAAGTGTTCAAATGAGTCTATTGTGAGTGCTTTTAGATTTTGTCAAGAAGCTTTCCTCTTATTTAGTCACAACTTTTTCACTCACTGAACAAATTGGCTACTGATGTTTTTTTAAGTTACTGGCCATTCAGAACTACTAGCAAAAAAACAAACAAATAGATTATCACTTTTCAGATTTAATTATATTTAAATATCTGATTCTAAATCTTTGAATTGATTTCATCTTTACAACAGTTTAAATCATTGTTTTTATACTGTGTTTTGTGTCATTAATAACATTTATATAGATTTAAATCTGTAAACCAAAATTTAAAAAAAACAAACAGGTTAATTTAATTTAGCCAGTTTGTTTAAATTAAACTATTTCAGAAAAAAAATAGCAGAAAGAGAAAGGGTGGTCTATTATTCTTAATTTTTCTGAAGTTTTTTTCAATGAGACTTTTTAGGCCCTTTAAAGCAGTGCTAATTTTAAACACTGTTTACCAGCAAGAGCGAAAGACATGCCTCTTAGTGCCAGGTGATGCCAAGAATGCACATATTGAGCAGATTCAAACATGTTGAGTTCATCATTCAGATAAAAAAAAAAAAGATGTTCATGTAAAGGTAGCTGTTGAGTGCTTTGTAGGCACTGCAAAGTTCTACAAGTATGTTGGAGTCTTAACCTTGTGGGCAAGTACTCTTACATGTGGTGTGGTTGAATTCTGGGCAACTCAAATTCCTCAAGTCCTGGCTTAAGTTGCTTTCCTGGTCCAATTCCCTTCCTTCCCTTCATTATTATTATTATTTTTTATAAAAAATAAGCCAAAAAAGTTCAAAATATGACAAAAAAAAAAAAATTATAAAAGCATTTTTTTTCCTCATACAGCTGTCAAACCATTGTCATAGGAAATGGCAAAGCATGCAGGGAGACTGAGGCCTTCTTCACCGACCTAATTAAACAGCGCTTCTTCAACCCTCTGGATGTGTCATACTGGTATGCTATTTCCCTTTATTAATATCAAGAAACAGAATTTGCTTTAGTTTTATTAGATATTTTAGATATTTTTCTTAGTTATGTTAGTTATTATTAGATATTATAGATTTTATTAGATAAATTAGATTTTATTAGTTACATTACATGTTTTAGATATTTCCTTTTGTGATCTTTATACAAAGGAAATGGCTTCTCGAACAAGAAAAGATTAACTGATGTTTATTTTTACTTATTTATATTTATCGGGAATTAGTTGAATCTTTGTGGCTTGCTATTTTGTGATCCCTTATAAATGACAAGTTGTCCCACCATCAAACCAGTAATCATGTCATTAGAGTCGAGATTAATAATCTAAATTAAATACGGCAATATTCCATTCCAGTTTTGATTTTTATGATGACTTTAAAACCATGTGTTCTTTTGATAGTTGCTAAGCAGTTATTGTTTTTTGTGTGTGTGTAGAGCCGCATTAATTTGAGGTCACATCAGGTTTCTGTACAGTCTTTTAGCTTAGAATTTGTAAATGTTTTGTCAATAAACTCTTCTAAGAGCCAAAGTAGCAACTGTCAAACGAGGTATGCTGAAATGGAGCAAAGGAAGCGTTGCCGGTCTGGAATGTGTTACTCTTGCGGGTTTTAAATGGTATCTGGACCCTATTTGACTGTCCCTAATTAAAAACAAATATTTCTCACCGTCCTTCAAACCAAACCAGTACGATGTGTTCTTGTCCAAGCCAAATAAAGAGTGGATCTGGGATTGTCTCTCTCTCCATCTAGCCAGACTGCTGTTTGTTGACTTATGGTTCTGACTGGAGAGCTGCCCAGAACCGATCTGAAGTGGCCGTTTATGGCGTACACTGATGGCGGTTTTCATTACAGCCCTCCGCATCCCTCAGCGCAGCTCAGACGGGTTGCCAGGTCTGCCTCAGTAGTTCCCAGCAAGGCATGATGCGTCAAAATTGACATCCAAGGTGCTCCGCAAGGGGATCCGTTTCAGCCTCCATTCTAAATTGAAAGTGGACGATTTGAGATCTCCACTTTGGCAGAGCAATTTCAACTGTCACTTCAGGACTTGCCAGACAGTTTGAACTTTGTTTCCTGTACTGGAAGTCACAGCCAAGTATTTGTAGAAGCTAGTTAATGTAAAATGCTAACTTTGTGTTTACATTTGGCAAAAGGAATCTTGAAGTTACACCTGGGTGAAGTGCTTAAATACAGTTGTGCTTTTCTTGAAGCGATTACATGTATGTGAACACATGTGAAAACATTCATTCACAATTTACAAAGTCAAAGTGTGGGCTGTGCTATTAGAATTCAATGGTGAATCAAAAGGCAGACTCAAAATGTAGTCAAAGGATACATAATACTTGAATAATCTTAATTTAATTCTATATTTTGCCTTGTGGTCTGCTAATAACACAATTTTTCATTTTGAAATTAAATTATTCTGAAATATTATTATAAACAAATGTTAACTGAAAAAAGACTGAAAAAGTTTTGTATTGTTAATTGTTTTATGTTCAATCCACTTAAATTTGTAAAAATGATTAAGTTAACTTAATTGATTTGTGTTGGGACAGCATGAAGGAATTGTGTGGAACCCAGCATTTTTTGCAGTGTGTTATGTTATATATGAAATGTATTCTGCTTTTATAGTAATTCCAGTAATATTATTGAGTAATATGCAAATGTTTAAATTATTTATGTACAATACAAGTCATATTTTCATATTTTACTGCAAGTGGTTCTAATTGGATTTGCATAGTAAACTTTAAGAGTTAAGAAATGTATATATTTTTCATTTTAAGTTTTCAACTTCTATACTCTCATAATCATTCTTCATTAATCTACTGATTTTCTGTGCAGAAATAGAAAAGAAATATGTATAGTCTGTCCCTATATGAATAAACAGATCAAAATAAAATAATGTAAGTGACAGAAAATTTGTTTAAAGTTAACTTTAAAAACTTTTAATCATGTTAATCAATCCTTACCGAATAAAAGTATTAATTTCTTTTTAAAACAAATCAAATTAATTTGAATAATGTTTATTTATTTATTTATTTATTTTTTAATATTTTTAATAACCCATCATTCCCTTATGACAGTTCACTTCCACACTGCACTTTGTACATCACTAGTCAATTAAAGCGATGGCTTCATTTGCACCGTCTGCTTTCTGTCTCCCCGCTCCTCAGCTAGTTCAGAAATAAACCATCATATATTTGCCCCCCACCCACTGTCCCGTGTCTCCCTCCCTTCAGTCCCCTTGAGCCGTGTCTCCTCTCCGCTCTTTCGGCTGACTGCTGCTGAGGAATGACAGGCAGCGCCGGCAGACTGTGTGCGGTAATGAGCCTGCGGGATCAGCCGCTCTTCCTTTAAATGAAGGCACGCTTGCCTGTTGAGCTGCTGCCGTTCTTATTTAAGGAAGACTGGGATGAACACTTGACATTTTCTTGGTTCTTTCTGTGATGAGATCTTTTTTAAGTAAATAAGTCAAAACTTATTGTCTTCACACAGAATGCAAGAGTGAAGTGAAGTTGTTACTTAAAAAAAATAGATATTATTATTAGTTTGGGGTGGCGCAGTGGGTAGCGATGTCACCTCATATCAAGAAGGTCGCTGGTTCGAGCCTCGGCTTGGTCAGTTGGCATTTCTGTGTGGAGTTTGCATGTTCTCCCCGTGTTCGCATGGGTTTCCTCTGGGTGCTCTGGTTTCCCCCACAAGTCCAAAGTCGTGTTATAGGTGAATTGGGTAAGCTAAATTGTCCATAGTGTATGTGTGTGAATGAGAGTGTATGGGTGTTTCCCAGTGATGGGTTACAACTGGAAGGGCATCCGCTGCGTAAAACGTATGACTAAGCCGAAAAGAAAATGAATGAATTACTAGTTTGCACCTTACTTTTTTAAAGTGCAATTTAAAGGCATAACTAGGCTAATTAGTTAAGGTAATTTGATAACTCATTGTGTATAAATGGTTTGTTAGACTATAAAAAAAGGTTAAGAGGGCTAATAATATTGATAATATTAAAATGGTTTTAAATTTTTTAAAACCTGCTTTTATTCTAGCTAAAATGAAACAAATAAGACTTTCTCCAGAAGAAAAAATATTATAGGAAATACTGTGAAAAATTTCGTTGCTGTTAAACATTATTTGGGAAATATTTTTGGACCGGAAATGACACAGGATTCTCCAAAAAGATAATAAGGCAATGTACAATGATTGTGAAAAATAAATAAATAAATTCTTAGCTTTTATTTACATTTGAGCAAAAACTGGCATGTCCAACATTATTCATAGCCTTCTCACTAATCAATAGAAAAGCCTTTATTGGATATTACAGCAATGAAACGCTTCCTATATTTGCTATATTTCCTATATTTGGATTTTCAGATTTTCTTCTTGCTGTCAGTCTGATCTTTAGCTCCCTCCACAGTTTTTTAGCTGGATTTTAGTCAGGACTCTGGCTGTGCCACTGCAAAATGTTAATGTTTTTGTCTGGCAACCATTTCTTCACCACTTTTGCTGTGTGTTTTGGGGTGTTGTCATGCTGAAATGTCCACTGGTTACTCAAAACCAAGTTTCTCTACAACCTCCTCATGTTGTTGTTGCTGAGAATTTTGGTCTATTGCTCCTTTTTCATAGTGCCATTTACTGTGATTAGGTTCCCCGGTCCACCAGCTGAAAAACACCCCCTCAAAACACTAGGTTTCCACCACGATGTTTGACAGTGGGAATGGTGTTCTTAGTGTTGAAGGCTTCTCCTTTTTTACATCAAATGAAGGCTACATCATTGTGGCCAAGCAATTAAATTTTTGTTTCATCTGACCATAAAACAGAAGACCAGAAGGTTTCTTTGTCCAGATGAGTATTTGTCCAGATGAGCTTCTTTGTCCAGATGAGCAAAGGCCAATTGAGCTTTTGTGTGCCTTCTCTGGAGAAGTGGTGTCCTCCTTTGTCTGCGTCTGTGGAACCCAGCGGTGTGCAGTGTCCGTTGGACTGTCTGTCTTAAGATGTTCAGATTCATCAGCATGGCCTTGGTTGTTTTTACCTCTTTTTTAATATCCTCCTGGCCAGCACAGGTGTCACATTGGCATAGCTTGGACTATTTGGAATGTATAGAACTTTTGATTTTCCTATAGATTGTGGCCTCTTGTACTTCATCTTATTATCTTTTGGGAGAAGCCTGTCATTTCCGGTCAAAAAAAAAAAAAAAAAAAAAAAAAAAAAAAAAA
>CAIGQW010000302.1:3482986-3494036 GCA_903798125.1 Danio choprae | reverse complement strand
ATAATAATAATAATAATAATAATAATAATAATAATAATAATAATAATATAATAATATAATGCAGATATATGAATAATGAAACATGAACAAAAAAATTGATACACACAATAGGGATGCACTGGAGTAGTCCTATCGCAGGATCTTCAGTGTCAAGTAGGAATTATTGTTGATCAGGAGCCACAGATTGGAATGCATGTAATTAGTAGATTAATTGTGGAATTAAAGTTTATAATTAGCATTTTTTTCCTTCTGTTAAACATATCAAGTGTGATTAAATCGTTCAGGCATGAGAAACAATAACATTCATAACTTTAACAAAGATTTATTACAGTTCATTTATATAGTGAAAACCGTCATTTTCCGTTTGATTTTTCAATGTTTGTGTCAAGCTGACATTAAGACTTCTCTGAAAAACAGATAAATCACTATTTTTAAGTAATAATTTTATTAATTTAAGTAGTTTATAATAATTTACACAGATGCACTCCCCTACAAAATCAACTCAAGCCTTCTGAAATGATGAATTCTTCACACATTTGGTCCGGTGAAATATATTTAATTTAATATATAAGCAACATATATCACTAAATAAACTAATAATATAATTATAATTTAATAACTATTTATAATATTTATATAAATAATAATTATATATTATTGCAGTGAGGCTGTCGCTGGTTCGAGCCTCGGCTGGGCTAGCTGACATTTCTGTCTGGAGTTTGCATGGTCTCCCTGTGTTGGCGTGGGTTTCCACCGGGTGCTCCGGTTTCCCTCACAAGTCCAAAGACATGCGCTATAGGTGAATTGGGTAAGCTAAAATGAGAGTGTATGGGTGTTTCCCAGTGATGGGTTGCAGCTGGAAGGGCATCCGCTGCATAAAACATATGCTGGATAAGTTGGTGGTTCATTCCGCTGTGGCGACCCCTGATTAGTAAAGGGACTAAGCCGAAAAGAAAATGAATAAATGAATGAATATTATTAGTTTATATTGGAATATATTATTATCCTTTCATTAGATGTCATGGAAATTCAGCTTTTTAGTCAGTGAAAGTCAGGGAATTTAACATTTGGTTTAAAGTGGGAACCCTGAAACTAACAAAAGATGACACAAAATCACTCACTGTTCTTGAGTCCAGAGTAACTTTTGTCAATAAAGAACTTATTAATGTTAATAAGAGTTCATCTGTATTTACATATTAGTGAAGACTATGCCTAAGACCAACTTATAAGTGATTGATTATAACTGAAACAACTGATGATTATTTCATTTGTATCTTTTTTCAGTTGCATTCATTTACATGCATTAGTTGCATTAGTTACATTAGTTAACAGACTATTTGCCCGTCTTTATCTCTGTTCTGCTATATATTCTATTATTCTGTTATAAAGTTATATTTTTACTGGAAAGCAGTACAACTTTTTCTCAAAAGTTATTTGAACTGGATAAGAACTATAATATAATTCGATGTGTTACATCCCTGTTGCATGCATAAATAAATGCTAAACAGAAATCAAAGAAACACATTTTTATACAAAGCATTTGCTAAAATGGAGTTTTAAAATATAAACAGAATATTCACTGGTTAATCGCAAAATCAGCAATCTAATATACTCACACTATTCAAACAGATGAAAGAATTTCAACATTTTTCACAGAATTGCTTGTTTCTTGTTTTGTTATTACCATTTAATTGTAAAGATGTTTTTATATGTACTGAAAGCTAGCCCTCTGAATGTTTTTTTTTTGTGTAAATCTCACTCAAACTCACCTGCCAGTTCAACTCCGTTTCACTCATCCAGACGTTTACGAGCCATTTCAGTCAACCTTGAATCTCTGAAAAAGACGCCTTGTTTCCTTTAGGCTATATTCATATCTCCAGCTGCTTGATACATGGGCTTCAGAAGCAGTGACAGAACCGCTGGAAATTTCACAGTCTATCAAACCATCTAGTTTCACTTCTGTCTATATCTGTCTTAGCCATTAGATACTGTATGTTTCTGTAAAAAAAAACAGAACTTACTGTAAAAAGGTTTGTCTGTGTTTAGACCACACAAGAGCCCTCTCTAGTCTTCCAAAAATAAAAAAGCAGGGCGAAAAGTTTGGAAATCACTCAAATGTTCTAAAAAACAGGATCTGAGAATTATAGCAGACTTCCTCTATAAAAACATTAAATCAGTACGGGATTAATCATAAATTTTCCTCTGGTCAAGTGCAAGAGCAAACTAGGGAGCTATATTTATCGCTTTTATGAAAGGCATAAGAAATTGGACCGTCCTATGTGGGATGTGTGTAAACCTATGTAGTGTTTTCACGCATTAAAAACTGCTACATCACTAGCATAAAAAAAATTATATATGTATGTGCACGTGTGTATGTATCAGTGTTAATTAAGTATACATTTATATATATATATATATATATATATATATATATATATATATATAGTATATATATATAGTATATAGTTATATAGTGTATATATATAGTTTTTTTTTACTGTTGCAATTTTAAAGAAAACCTTTAAGAATTGTTTTTAATATTCATATGTTTTTAATATAAATATGTTTAGTAAATTTAGTTTCAAGCTATTAATAATTGGAAATCTGTAGATGTACTTATATTTTGTTAACTGTTTTATATATTTTAAAAAATATGTGTTTTTTTTCTATGATGTATCTTCCCCATCATTAAATTACCTAAACTACATTTTAAAATAGAGTAAATTTTTTTTTTTAAATTTTACTGTATTCCTGATCACATAAATCCAACCTTCATGATCATAAAAGTCCTCTTTCAAAAAAAGAAAAATTTGAATTTTTTCTAATACTGACACTTAACAGTGTACTTCCTCATAAACACTGTTTGCTTTGCATATAAATGTGTAAATCTGATATTATGAATGTGTGTTCTTGAAGGTTTTTCAGCTTGGTTTTAATAAATGGTTCTTGTAGCTCTTAAAAATCCGGCATGTGTTGTCAAAGATGGGTTTTTTTACTCTTTGACTGAGTGACTGCACTCTTGTACGTGCAATAGAGAAAGGGGTTCGGATCTTGATTGAGGACAGTTGTTTGGTCTCTCAGTAAGGATTGAGCTGAAGTGTGTGACTGTGGAAGGAGGTTTTGAGGTGTCTTGCTGCAGCTTGATCGCAAAGCCTCGCTCGCTGCGTCTCCACATTGAACTCTGTGGGAAATTGCTGCCTGTAATAATATTTGGAAAGGGATGGAGTTTCAGCTCAGGCCTTGTACAGCGAGCACAAAAGCACTTCTCTCCACTCTCTGTAATGCGGAGGTTGTGCTTGGGCAGAAAACCATGCAATGTCTCACATTCTGTCTTATGTTTTCTGTCTGAGTCGCTCTCTCTCTCTCTCTCTCTCTCTCTCTCTCTCTCTCTCTCTCTCACTCTCTCTCACTCTCTGTGCATGGCCGAATAAAGATGAAAATCTGACTTTCATTTGCTGACCTTCAACAAGACTAGATAAAGCTAATGGAACAAGTGCGCCAAACTGCTTGTGTTCATTTCATTTTATAATATTGTGTTTGGCTGCGCGTGTTTCCTGGGATAAGTTAGATACCAGTTATTTTGAATTGGGTTTTCATTTGGCTTTGAGTTCTTATTTGACCAGACCTCTCTTAGTTGGCCCGTGTCTTTGCCTGTCTTAGACAATTTACTAGGAAAATGGAATCATGAGTTGAGTGTGTTTTAGTGGACCTCAATCTATCTCTGTGTCTCTCATACTGATGTGATATTGTAGCTAAAAGGCTGCTAAATGATTTTTTATTTAGTTTTTCAAATAATCGGTTTTGTAGGTCATTTGAGCATTAATTGAGCTGTATTAAGGTAAAAGTAATATATTGTTTACAGAAAATTATGACCTTGACCATTGCCCTTTGTCAGACTATTGTCAGTATCAATTCTGTCAGTTCTTACTGTCATCTGGCAACCATACTTCTTCAGACGTCAACTTTTTTTTTACTTATCTTGATTTAACAAAATATTGCACTAGTGTGTTGGGGTTAAAGGTGCTGTATGTAAGTTTTTGACTCTTCTAAAGCATAAAAATACCATAATATGTTTGCAGATATTTAAGAAACATGCCAAGTGAACGTCCTTGTTTATCTTAAAAACAATGCTGAAGTCAGATATTCTGCTTTGAAAATGTGTTTTCTGTGCTGGAACACTGTCTTTGTTTTGGTAATTTTAACCCCCCTAATGCCAGTTTAGCTAATTATATTTCAGCATATTTCATATGTCCGTGACCGAAATGCGACCTTCGGTGGACAGTAGCAGACTCAGAAATGAAATGCAGATTTCCACATGAGGTTATTAACTAGCAAATGATATAAATATTACGAACATAAACATTAGGTGAACAGGTTACGTTGTAACCGTGTGTCCTAACAATATGCTTCATGACGAGATACGCAGTGATAAGTAATTTGGTTGTTTGCACCAGACGAAACACGACAGAAATTTAAATACAGCCATTCAGAAGCACAGAATATGCACTCACTCACGAAATGGTAAGGATAATAATCTGTTTAATACATATTAACCCTCTTTAACATTATTAAATGTACATGCTGATTCACTGATATGTGTTTAGTTCTGAGGTGAACTATCTGCTGCTGCTTTCAGTGTATGGCAATAAATATCATGCAAAATGTCATTCAAACTCACATCATTAGCATTCAACACTGAATAAAGCACATGAGGTTTGCCTGAGGTGATCATTGTCATAGTTTTCTGTTGTTCACCTGTGAGAAATAGAAGCCGTTTCTAATATATCAATTCGAGGTGTTGGTTAGGACAAAAACTCCCTTTAATATGGAGAATATTCCTTCTATCGGGTGCCATTGGCTTTATATAGAACATAGTTTAAATCACTCGCTCTTGTCCTCAATCTGGCAACCTGCGCTTGCGTTTGTTTTGATCCAGGAGTGCAATACCTAGTTCAACCACTGGATAAGGATTTTATTAATACTTTACGTTTTAACTTGTTACCAAACCCTGTCATACTGTATATCCTCAGAATGCTTCAAATTTTTCTTTTTCTGAATAAGAAAAAAGGCCATACAGCATTTAAGCAACACCAGGTTGAGGAAATAATGATTTGATTTAAATGTTTAGTTGAAATATCCTATTAAAGGCATAGTTCACCCAAAAAGGAAAATTACCTCATTATTTAATTCCCCTGATGTGGTTTTAAACATTTTATTTATTCTGTTGAACACAAAATAAGATAATTTGATTGAGGCTGTTTGTTAACACCGATTTCCATCATTGGAAAAAAAATATATTACTATGAAAGTCAATAAGTGCCAGTATCATCTTTTTTCAAAATACCTTTTTTTGTGTTCAACAGAAGAAAGAAACTCAGATTTGGATAAGGTTTTGAGCAAGTGAGTAAATTATGACCGAATTTTTATATTTTTGGTGAACTATCCCTTTTCAAATATTTATGCTGATAAAATGTAATTGACAATGACATCAACTATAATACTTGGCAAGAATATTATTTAGATATTTATTCTGGTAGGTATTGTTTCTTTCATCTGTGTGCTCAATTATTGGCTTTCCTTTTTTTGCATCAATTTAGCCATATATGGTCACATTTACACTGTAAACACAGAGTGGTTGACTGTTGCATACCCTTATTTTTCAATTTATGCAAATCTTGTTATAAATAATCTGTGAAACTGGCATTAGTGCAGTATGTTATGTTCCACACAAGCCTTGAATGATTTGTCTCATTTGCATAGACGTATGCTCGTTTGAGCTTAATTTACTACTAATTAAGTCTGTGGGTTTATTAAACTGTAAATATCGCTGTTCTCTTGAGGCATTCATTATTATATTTGAGATTTAACTGCATATAATAGTGAGATAATTTTCTCTTGTGTTCTTTTCTTTGTCCTCAGTGTCCATTGGGAGACGTGTTCAGGACCCTTTAGCAGAGCTTATTAAGATCGACCCCAAACACATTGGCATTGGCACCTACCAGGTGAGTCACATGACAATCAAATGCATTATAATCTAGCTTTGTGTATCTCTGTGCAAAAAAACAGCAACTACATAATAGTTATGGATTGTTAGTTTGTTAAGGGCTGGGATACACCAAGCCAGCAGTCTGTGTTGGTCGTTTGTCGGTCAGCTTCAGTTGGGCTAGTTGGTTTGGTGTGTTCCACACATCGCCTCTAATCAGGTTAATGTCGGAGCTCATTTGCCCAATTTAGCATGTAGAATCGGCGTCGGGTCGTCAGCTGAAGAGAGTGCTCTGACTGGTTATTTATCAACATATCAGAGCGTGAGTGTGATGTAGTGAAACGGGTAAGCTATTCAAGTCAAGAACGAACACAAAGAGGCCAACTGTAATTTCACTACATTTCTCAAATAATTATGAATGATATGGATTATTAGATTGTCAGACATGTTTTGCTAGAGACAATTTGTCTGTGGTGAGTGACATTTACTGTGTTAATGATAGGCTGCTTTGTTTACACTTTGCACATGCATGTTGGAAGGTCCGGTTTACCGTTCTAAATAAGAAAATAGACTATTGCCCTCCGCGGTGCAGACACGTCCTCCCACACAGGTGCAAAACACGCGCTCTTAAAACAGTTGGCTGCTGTGCAGTTGGTGTGTTCACACACCGCTTTTTAGTCTGATCTGACACGAGTTGACAACACATTTGAGTTTTGTTGGTGCTAGTTGTTTGGCTTCAGCTTGGTGTGTACCAGCCCTTAAATGGTTCAGAAGTAATCCTTTTAATGTATTAAACACATTTTATTGCCAGCATGTATTTGTAACAACTAGTGATGAATGTTTGGAACTTATTCAACTTCCGAGCTTGTCTATTTTATGTAAAGGACATTTTTGCGTGAGCCATTAATATACACGCTTTAGAGAGCCTCTATTGGCTCAAATGGCTATTGTTCATATAATTAATTTACCATGCAAAGAAAAAGGATTCATTCAAACTGTATTTAGCGTATAATCAAATTACAATAACATTGCAATTTTAATTGCCTCATTTGTTGACAAGATGCCAGTGAATTTCACAGTTTGTGCAAATGTACTCTTATTGCTTTGATCAGATGCTTTCTTAACTGCTGTTTTACTGCTGTCATTTTTCTGTTTTCTCAATGCTCTCATTTTTGTTGTGCGTATAATTTGTTATTGAGAGCAAATCTCAGTCTAAATGGTACTTTCAGCCTTGCAGATGGTGTCTGGATGCTTATTTTCACTGCAAAGATATTTGCAACTACACAGAAGAGGGTTTCACACCGAGTAGTCATACTCCTAAGTGACTGTATTTATTTTTGTGCTGATTAAACCCTGTTTTGAAGCAGGAGTTAATTTAGTTCCTAACTGTGCGTTTCTACTAGCATGTTCCAAGTGCAGCGCAGCAAGCGTTTTCAGTTCATTCAAATGGAAGTAAAGTGTTAACATTCACACAATGCATTATGAGATTGGAAGCAATGCGAACAGCCGGCGTGAAAACATTTTACACACCTCAGAGCAGTGGTGTCATAGTGTTACTGCATCTGACGCTGTAGTGAAAATGCACCATTGTTATATACGTCTCTTAAGAGAATGTCGAGCCTTCCACCTTGACGTAACAATTTTCTTGGCTGCTGTCAAGCCAGCTAAAACATTCACTTGAATTTTGTTCAGTTGGGTATCAGAAAAATCTTTTAAAATGATTAATAGAAATAAATAAAAGGGCAGTTGAGTTTATTATTTCAAATAATAATGGCTTATAGGTCAATGTTGCACACTCAAGTGACAATTCTCTGTAAACCAATAGGCTTCAGTAGCAAGTCTACAGTAGCTGTTGTGCTAGGGTCTCTTACAAAAGGCTTCCAAAAAAGTGGCATGCTAAATGGTTCACTGTTTTAGTACTTCTCATAGTGAAAATTGAATTAAGTGTGTAATTTACTGTACTCTACCGAACTGTTCTGCTCAGTTTAAGCAAGCCATTTAAGTGCCCCTTAAACTGCGGCAATGTTTTTTGTGTCTTTATTAAACACTCTTTCAACAGTTGAGTGTCCTCCCAAGTAATACACTGTTCATGGCTCTGCTCTTGATGCACTCAAACATTTGAAGAAATTGCAGGCGCATTCCCAACTCTCTAAGCCAGGCTCTGATTTGTAGTTTTGAGTAATAGCAGTTTCAAACAGAAGTCAGCTGGACTAGTGAGCTAATCCTGTCTCTGACTGTTTGCTTTTTCAGTCTCATATTATGAGTAATCCATTTTTTCACGTGAAATTAATTCTCCTATGATTCCCAGTAGCATCATATGTTGACTCAAGACTGGGTCTGATTTATACATTTTGTTTCCATTTCTTCTTGCTGTTTCATTTCATCTTTCAATTTTTCTCTAGTTCTGCATACTAAATCCTGCCCTCTGCTGATATTTTGAAAACACTGTTTTTCAACAAATACATTTTTAAAACTTTTGAAGAACCAGACAAATATTTCTGCCAAATATGAGGCAGCACAATTGTTTCCGATTGACAGTTGTTCAATGTGAGCTACAAAAAGAGGGCTAACAGCCAAGGCCAGACAGAAACTGCGAAAATGTTTAGCCATTTCTCCACAGAATTTTGAAAAAAATCTTCAAAATAATGCAGAATGATTTTGGGAGTATAGTAACTAAAAACTTATAATAATAAAAATAACAACTTTTAAACTTGCATTTATTTAAGGTTTACAGTGCAAATCCAATTAGATCCACTTGTATGGTAAACAACACAAACTCTATTTTAAATAAATCATATAAACATTTGCATATTTGTCAATAATATTACTGAAAATAATTTACAAGCTGAAGAAATATATATTTACACACATTTACATAAGTAAATAAATAGGTTTAATGATGGGTTAAAGAATCTGCAGATTTCGGCATGTGCTGATTCTGTGTGGGCCTAGTCGTAACATTTAATTGTTTAATGGTTCTGTTAAATATAAATGATTGATTCTTTTTACAATTCTGCAAGCCTTTTTTTCAATTTTAAAGTAAAATCATTATTCTTTTGTTTATGGATTCATTAGTTTTGAGTGTCATTTCCACATCTGGTCATGCTGGTGACAAAGTAGACAGATTGTGCATTATTAAGGTTAACCATTAATCCTTTAATTACTCATTTCAAACACTCAATCATGTGAATATGTGGAAATAATTATATAGCAATAATACTGTTTTTGATATATTTTAGACTATCTATATATCTATCTATCTATATCTGTATATCTATCTATCTTCCAACATTAGGTACATTTAAATCAAGACTGAAAACAAATCTGTTTAGCTGTGCCTTTACTGAATGAGCACTGTGCTACGTCCCACAGATCGCACTATTATGTCTTTCTTTTCTTTTTCATTCTTTTATAACCTGTTTTAACACATTTTAATTTGTTTTGATCTGTTTTCATGTTATTTGTTTTTATTTTTTATACTTCTCTCTTTTATTCCTGTTTATGTAAAGCACTTTGAATTGCCACTGTGTATGAAATGTGCTATATAAATAAACTTGCCTTGCCTTGCCTTATCTCTAAAGATATGAACATTATTTTTTAAAAGCTTTCGAATTTTTCCTTTTTTGTTTAATTGCTCCCTCAAAACGTTTGAACTGTAGTTATATAAAGTTTGGCGATTCATAGGACAAGTGAGTTCAACTCTTCTAAGCTTAAATGTAGTTTTAGGTGTTGCTGAATCTTGGAGTGGGCAATTTAGATGGATAAAGTGCCATACAGGGTCATTGTAAATCAAGTCCATTGCCTTGGAGTCATTTCCCCCCCCAAAAAAGGAGAGGAAAGAACATCTCGTATCTTTGCTAAAGTATCAATATCACATATCACATACATCTCACTGCCAACTTTTTGACCCAAAAAACATATGCACATGTGCTGATGCGAACAGGTTTAGGTTAGCAGGGGATCAGGGTCACCTCACTTTGGCCCTGCACAGTGTGAGTGTTGCTAGTGTGCGTCGCATCAACCCCCTGCACGTCTGTCAGCGCTTCATGTTTATTTATCCTGCCACATAATCTGAGCAACACAAGACGCCTCTCCATTGCATTGACATGCTGAGTGATAAGTGTGTTTGTGTGCATCTGTGACAGAGAGAAGGTTGCAGTATGTTTATCTGTGTGTTTTAAAAGACAAATAGACTGTAGTATGGTGATCTTATTTATCATAGTGTGTGTTAAGTAGGGCTGTATTGTATAGTTATTATTGTGTTATTATATAGATTCTTACTGAAATCAAGGCTGTTTGGTTATAGTATATGTACTTGGCATTTTAATTGTTTAAATGTTTTCTTTACCATTTATTACTATACAGATACAAACATCACAACAAATTAAATTCAAGTTTACTTGGATAGCACTTTTTCTTTTAATAATAATAATAATTTTTTCAGGGTTTTCACCTTTAATGGACAGGACAGTGGAGATTACAGACAGGAAAGTGGGGGGAGCAGAGACAAGGGAAGGATCGGCAAAGGACCTCGAGCCATGAATCGAACTCGGGTCGCCGTGAGCACCTTTGTGTGTCGACGCTCTAACCACTAGGCTATTGGTGCTGACTTGTATAGCACTTTTAGGTACACATCATTAAATTACAGTCAAAATGAGAAAAGTTAAGGAGTTGCATAAATGGTTGGCAGTATATAAATGTAGCTAACCTGCAGTTTTACAGTATATACTGTGTATTTTAGTTCTGCACAAAATATCGTATCAGCATCAATATCGCAATGTACAAATCTGCAATAGTCACATCGCAGGATCGCAGGAGATGTGAATGTAATTAGCCAGAAAACATTTAATTTGTAATTATTTTTAATATTTAATTAATTATACAATTAGAACTTTATGGTGTTATTTTACATATGAATAAATTAAATTCAATAAACTTTATTGTCTATCGCACAGGGGTTAGAAAATTGTCTTTAGACATACTGTAGGCTCACACGCAACAACAAAAACGTAAATACACTTACACAATTATTTAAAAAATATATTTTTTAAAATCCTATTTAAAAAA
>CAIGQW010000302.1:3453232-3482586 GCA_903798125.1 Danio choprae | reverse complement strand
TAATTTAACTTGAAAAGGACTCTAACTTTTTTATTTATTTTATACAGTATGTGAAAAAGTATTTTACTTAACACAAAACTATAAATCCTGTGAATCTGTTTCTTATTTTTTCCCATAGCTGTTTATTCAACTTAAAAAAGTAAAAATAAATAAATTAAAAAGGAGATATTTGAAGTTGAATGGCTCTTCTGAATGTTTGACCTTCTGAGGACTTCTGATTGTCCTCTGTTGTTGCTTGCATTGTGCTGACATGCCTTTCAGTCAAAGTAGGTGGGACTTCAGGAGTTTAGCTTTACATAGTTAACTGTCAGTCAGCGAGCCATAGGTGGAGTGTGTTCAGGTTTCCCAACTGCTTAAAGGTCCCAGAGGGCACATTTTACCACTTTACCCAGCTGTGAGAGAAAACAGCATACACACCCCCGGATATTAAGGAAACTGTCACTCTCCTTGACACACTTTCCCATGTGTTTTTCAAAACCAACCATGTAAACCAGCAATAAACCATTTTTATTAATATGTTATGCTAATCATTGTTTATTAAAGTTGTTTTTCAGATCGCCTACAGGAATATGCATATAAGAGGATATACTTTAATTTTTATTGTTTGTTGATATGGAATGTCATACTCTGTCAGTAACATCCAAAAAAAAGGTTTACAAGCAGGGGATGCCAACAGTTAATGAATGATCGAGTAATTGCAGATAATCCTTTAATTCGATACACCTTATCAATGGTCGATTAAGGATGGATATCTATAACACATTTAATTTTGAAGCACATACAGCATACATGATGTAAAACAGCAGATGTAAGGGGAAAAAAGAGAGTTTATTAAAAGAAAGCAAGTTTATAAAAATCTCTCTGCAACTATGCTTGGAGAAGCAGGTCTGGGCATCAGTTTACCAGTGTTTACCAGAGTTGATGTGATGTGTTGTGTCTATTGTGGACAGCATTATCAGATTGTGAATTATCTGAAATTCTTTTGCATACCAGCTTAATGGTACAACTGGTACATCTGCTCATGAACATAATATATAAACATTAAAATTGTAATAATGGGAGGTGCATAAAAAACAGTTAAGTTGGCCATACTAAATGTTCAATAAAGATTCTATAGATTTTTTTTATTAAATACATTCTTTTTACTGTCCTACTACTTTAATTTACAGTAAAACATTTTCCATTGAGTGTCATTTGCACATTATGTCATGCTGCTGTAAGTGAGCCACTGAAGTACTGATACATCTGTATTAAAGACATTATCTAATTTTTGCTGCTGGAATGTGTGTATTCTCAACAAACAAAAACATATTTTGATGACGAGTGTGAAATCATAGGAGTTTTTTGTCTTCATTAAATCCTACGGGACTCGAAAAAAATGATCATGGTCATTTGAAGCAGAAACGGCAGTGAAACGAGACCACTGAAGCAATTGCTGAGAGATGATGCGGCACAAAACCAGTGAAGCTTTTATTATGACGCAGTCCACCGCTACTGGTTCTTCAGCTCGTAATCACATGTGGAAGAATCAGCACTTTTCTGTCATAAATGAATGCATATAATAATACACACAACATATTAAATTATCTTTTTTTCTCTGTTTTTTATAAAACCAAACTGTAATTTGAGGACGTATGACGTCATTAGCAAGGCAATACAGGACACAGCGCACAGCCCATGTCCCTAGTTAAAATTGCTTATTTTAATGTATTTGAACATTCTTCGGTGCATTTGGGATAATGTAAGCATATAAAGTTATTATATACAGACATAGTTAACCTGCAATTTTATAATATATAGGTGACGTCTGTGTGTACAAGTTTAATGAAGTGTATTTGTGTATTAAGTGTTTGTGTTGTCCGCAATGGTTGGCATCATCTCTTCATCTTATATGTGTTGTCCTGGAATATATCTTGCATATTGTGCATTCAAGGTTAATGATTAATTGATTGTTAATTGATAGTACTTTATTGTTAATTGATTGCTAATTCAAACAACTGTCGATCATGGGAATTTGAAGAAGTTGACATCCATGAAGAAGGTTTGTAAGGTTTTGTGAGGGAAATGCCCGAGTGACGTCAGTGGTGAAGCCTTTCTCTTTTTAATGGCCCTGCTGAGACTGTTCCCTCAGGGTGAAACGGAAGAGAGCGAGCGAAGGTGTAAGTATTGACTGACAGGAAGCTGATTGACGATGATTGATAGCCGAGTCCATTTTCACGTGGGAAAAAAGGAAATGCTGTGCGCTCTGCTGAACACCTTCACTCTTTCGGCTCATGCCAGATCTAGGGTTTTTACATGATTAATATTTCCTTATTAAACCTATATGGCTTTTAAGTCCTTCCGCAGGGTAAATGCAACAATTATCTTTATCACTCTTGACTTCTAGTTATTCACTTTTTGTAGCAAAGCTTAGAAAGAAGAGAAATGCAAGTGTTTTTTTCTCATGACTTCAGTGTGCGTGGGTTCAGCTCTCATGTTGGGTTTGACAGGTGTTTACTGACTCCAGACCTGGTCTTCAGGCTTCACCTGAGGTAAAGGAAAGATGGAGCAGAGTGTAGGTGAGAAAAGTGTCAGAATTAGTCGTAAAAATGTCAGGCCTCTGCCAGGAGACTGCATCATTTGATTTGCTGCCAAAACGCTTTTGGATTTTTTTCACGATGATTTTAGTGGAATAATTCGTATGTACAGTGTTCGCAAAGTTGTGGAAACTGGGAGACATCAGGGGATTGTAAAACAGTTGTTTTTTGATGCCTGGAAAAGTCATGGAAAGTTATGTGCATTTTTTTATTTATGCTGTACTCTCTAAAGTATTTCATTGACTAGAACGTTTATTCTGTTCTTTAAGCTATCAAATTAGTTGACAAGTTGAATTGATTTTATTCATTTGCAAAAAAGTTATTTAGTAATGCTTGAAACATTTATGGAAAAGTCTTGAGAAATGTTGTTCATTTGAACTTTCCATTTAACAAAGAAGCTACAGTATACTCTATACTAAACATTGCCACTGCTCTCAGCATTGATGAACATTGATGACGAAATGTTACTTGAGCATAAAATCATAATGTTCAAAAAATTTCTGAAGAAAAACATCATTCTGAAAACTTAATTAATGATGTTGAAAATTCAGCTTTGAATAAATTATATTTTAAAATACATAAAAAAATCTAAAGAAATACTGCTCATAAATTTTGTAATAATATTTTACAGTATTAATGTTTTAACCTTATTTTTATCAGCAAGGCAGCTTTGATGAGACGAAATTGCTAAAAGTTTATTCAAGTTTATTAAAAGTATATAAAAAATTACAGATAGGTTAAACTTTTACACAGAATTATTTATTTATTTATTGTTTGTAAAAATCAGATTTTGAGTTGAACAATGATTTTATTTCCATCAATTCACTATTTCAAATACCTATAAAGATTGTTAAAAAATTGTAGTGAACATAGTTCACGTAGTTTTCTACTAGTGTCTATTATATTGTCAAACTGAATATGAAAAAAAAAAAAAATCAGAACGATCAAAATTGTGTTTTGAACCCAATAAACGATCTCTACTAAGTACCTGAAATATTTTGTCATTTATTTTTAAATGACCTACTCAAGGCCTGTGGTTTACAAAAATATCTTCAAACAGAGAGAAAGTGTAGCCTGTTTTATGCATGATTTAACAGAACTACAGCTCTGTCAGTCACTTGTCATTTCTTACGCCGCTGTCAGGACGTCTTCAGCTGTTTTCAGATGCCTTGTTGGAGCTTTTGTGTTTTGCTGAAAAAAAAAACATGTAGGTCTCCGGTTACGCAGGAGGCAGAGGTTTGGGAGGTATGTAAAGGAATCTCCCCAGTCAAACATCTTTGTGTGTTCAGCTCTCTCTGGGAAGTGTGTTTTCAGAGCCTGCAGCTGGTTAGATCTGCGTTGGGTCACAAGGGCGGAGAAAGAAGAGAAGAACTGATTGACATCTCAGAGTGGCAGTTTTTGCGTAAAAAAAGCATAAAAAAC
This sequence comes from Danio choprae, assembly GCA_903798125.1. NCBI lineage: Eukaryota > Metazoa > Chordata > Actinopteri > Cypriniformes > Danionidae > Danio > Danio choprae. The sequence goes on along the minus strand of CAIGQW010000302.1, from coordinate 3,478,588 downwards.
AAAAAGGCCAACCTGTTAACTGGGTTGAGTGTGGACAGACACACTTTGTTCTGGTGCTGGGGCCTGTCCAAGCCAAACAGGACCTCGCACCTGAATTTAATCAGGTGGTTTGTGTGAGCCTTTGTGTTTTTGTGGATATGTGTGTGTGCACCATGGCTCTACGAGGCATTGTAAATGTGTATTTGTGTTAGCACTGCTTTAGACCTGGCATGTCAGGGTCTAGGGATACGTGTCTGTTCAAGGTTTAAAAGCTATGCGGACTCCCACCACATTTCTTCACCTATTCCCCAACGCTTTAATTGAGTTTTGGTTGTTTTGTCTTCAGGGTTACCACACCGCTAAGCCATGTCAGAGCTCAGCTGTCAGCCGCTCTTCCTACTGTGAATGAGGACCAGAGAGTGCGGTTTGTGTGCGTTTGAAGACAGATGGAAAGCTTAATACTGGCTTTAGGCAAGCACGGTCTTTCTCGGGGCCCTGCTGGAGATGTTGGTTTGATTTTTAACGTACGCAGCTCGGCGCGTCTCACTTTTACACTCACTAATTGAAATGGTTATGCCTTCTTAGATATATCCAGAAGGATTGACGGGAGATTGGAGAGATGATGTGCGCGAAAACTGAAGCTTTTCAAAACAGCCACTACTGGAAAGATTTTAAAATGTGTAGGCTGATTTTACACACACGACCGCAACAATTTCGCCATGTATTTACATTCTTGTTCAGCTTTGTTCAATTTGTCTGCAGGGTTGATGTGTTTTTGAAGCCTTCCAAGGGATTGTTTGTGCTAAAAAAAAAACTTTATTTGCACAACAATACAGTTGATGTTTTGCAGAATGTTAGTAACCAAACCGTTTTGGTGAGCGTTGACTTCCACTGTTTAAACAGAAAACACTGAGATGTTTCTAAAAATGTCTTTTTATGTTTGTTCTATCAGATCCAGCTTATGATCTCAGCTTTACACATACTATTCTGGAATGGTTATGCAGTCATAAATATGTCCAGTAAGATTGACAGGAGATATGATGTGTGTGAAAGCTGAAGCCATTTTCAACAGCTACTGCTGGAAAGATTCTGAGAGCCTTGATGAATTTTTTTACACGACCAAAATAGTTTTGTTTTATATTTACTTTGCGGTTTTTAATTCTTAAAAAGATAATTTACACAAAAAATTATATTTGAAACCTGCGTGATGTTCTTTCATTTGTAAAGCACAAACAAATATTGTTAGCCAGACACTTTTGATGACTGTGGACTTTAATTGTATGGACTAAAAGCCATTGACGCTGTGTTCAAATATGCCTATTCACTGTAAACTTAGGACAACATGAGAGAATTTAGTTTTAATGTATTAGATTTAGCAAATTTAAGTGGATTGAACATAAAACAATAAACAAAACTCAAGAATTGTGTTGTTTCAGCTTATTTGAAATAAGTAGTTTGAACAAACAGCAAACATTATGTTTTAAATGTTTGTCCCAAAAAGAATGTCATAATATTCATAACCATAAGCAGAAAGTACCTGGTTGACTTACTACTTTTGCTAATATTTTAGGCATGCTTATAATGGGGATTTTACTATCCCATGAGGCTAAGGGAGATGATTTATGAATGACAGTGAAGCGGCTCAACTCACGCTGTAGGTTGTGTTTGGAGAAGCATTTCTCTTTGAGATTCAAAGTTATAGGAGGAGACTGAGTGTTTTAAATGAATCACACAACATGATTTGCCAAGGTTTGCGTTACATTTAAATGTAGTTATTTAGCAGACGATTTTATCCGAAGCAACTAACAAATGAGGAGGCATTAAGTGACTCAACATGGAGAGGCAATAAACACATTGTTAGTCATTGTGTAGTGGGTTTAAACTATTAATTGAGACCCCAAAAAAAAAATTCTTAACCAATATTGTGCCTGAGTTTTTAGTAGATAATAGTATATTATTGTCAAGAGCTCTGCTTTTTTGGTACTTGATTTGAGCTGGTTTATGCATTGCCTTGTGAACTACTGTAATTTTACAAAGATATGGTTAACAAAATCAAAAATTATTCTCATTTTATAATAATGAGACAATAATACAACTGTCTTCTGCAGAACACAAAGAGTGTTTTAAAGAATGTCCATAACCAATGTGAGGCATTTTTAAAAAAAAATGTATTTTAAGTTCCATTTAAGAAAATCATGCTGGTTTTGGAATGGCAGAAGGACAAGTAGGCTATCAGTTTTTCATTTTGGGTAGAATCCTTTAATTCACTTTCTCTTGACCCTGCAATGCCAGACGGTCCGACTGTTGATGCGGATCATTGATGTTCACTTATTCCATCATATCCCATTCATTTGACTTTTTATTCTAGTATGTGAGCATTAATATCACAGTGGTGGTGTCCCACCTTGTAAATTAGTGTACCCCAGCACATATCATCCTGGAACAGCCTTTAAAATAGATCTTGGGGGGGGTTGGTTGGTTGGTTGTAATGATTGATGTCTTTCTAATGAGTGTGCATTCCATCCGCAGAGCTCCAAAACGCCCGAAGGCGACACTTTTTGGGTGTCTTCCTCTATCAGTCTGCTCAAGGACTGTGAGAATTTTCACTCCATCCGTGCTCAAGGCACTTTATACAGCTGACCGGCTGCCAAGTACTCAAAAGCTAACCTTAGGGTTTGGGAGCAGCTACATGGGAACCTGTCCACACACTTCTCGGGTTGCATCCGGCTATTATGCGGCAGTAGGTTTTTTCGTACGTTAAAAATAAGGAATTGTTTGTTTTTCATTGTGAGAAGTACCTCGAGCATGCACTGATTTATTGATTATCAGCGAGATGTCAGTGATCGTAGCATCATAATCTGTTTGTTTACGACAGTGATGTGTTGGCAACCTGATGAATGACAAGCATTACAACAGATTATAAAAAAATTATTGTAATCAAGAATGATTAGTGTGAATGATTGGGATGCCGTTGATTATCTCAGCTTCTGCCTTCAGGCTCTGATGTTTATTGTTTAGATTTCACATTTCATTTCGACACAGGTGTTCCGGCAGTATGCATACATTTCTCACCTCTCTAAGGTTACAGAGGAAAAGTGTGAGAGATTTTGAGGGAATTTTACAACCTATAGTGTTCTGCCACATGAAGGCTGTTTTTGTGCAATAAATGTTTTGGCTGTATAACATTACAGTTGTTTTTCCAACACTTGTGGATCACTGGCTAGATTTAGGAGGTGATACTAAAATAATACTCATTCTTTTTTTGTTTACTCAAAGCCAGTCACAATGATTTGCATTACCCACTAGAGGCAGTAGTGCAAAACCTCAAGACAGATCTTACATTTTTTTTCACCCTCACACTTGCTCGCAGGGGAAGATTAGTGCTGAAATAACATTGTTGCTTAAAACCATTGCTAATGATGTCCACTTTAAAAAATTGGAAAATTTTCAACCTGGTGTTTAAATATGATGTGAATTTAAGGATATTGTAAGGTGTGATTCTCTTCATAAATGATTTTTTTTCTGTTTGCTTGGATTAGAGTACTCTGTTGTATTATGTTATCACACAGTTGTCCTTGTTCCAGTAGCAGTTGTGCAGATCTTGTCTGGTGAAAACACATTCTACTTTAACTCACTCCACTACTTAGCAGTCACTCACTATGTCACTAATCCTTACCATTGTGCTGGTCTCATCTGTGTCTGTTTAGCTTCGTCCAATTGTATCTAATATGATATTAATCCATAATTCTGTCTGTCCTCAAAAGATTAAACGATAAAACTCTAGTAAATTGCACATGGACCTTTTGAGTCATACCTCCATGCTGTATTTGAGTTTAAGTAAATAGTATAAGTAAACCTTTTAGTTAGTATTTAATTACATTTGTATTTTTGTTTTGTTTTGTAAATATAATACATTTATTATATTTGTATGTCCTGTTTTTGATTTTATGTTTATTCATTGATTTTTTTATTGGTTATTACCTTTTATATTACTTTGACTTAATGTCTATATTACTAAGATTAATGTCTTTTTATTGTATAGTATATATATATTGAATCTAACCTTTTTCCCAACACAAAGTTAACCTTACAGATTTAACGAATTTAAGTGGATTAACCATAACAATAAGTTGTCCCAACGAAATCTCAAGAATTGTGTTTTCAGCTCATTTTAAATTAGTTTGAACAAGCAATATATATATATTGGATGCATTACAAGTTAGAAACGAAGAACAGAAACAGAACAAACAGAAAAAACACCTACAGAACTTAATGATTGTAACATTCAGAAAAACATTCAGAAATATTATTGATGCATGATATATATATATATATATATATATATATATATATATACAAACTGATATATACTGAATACATATATACTGAAATATAATTACAAGCACTTCATAAGATTCAAAGTTTTTTAAGGGTGTTAAATTGTTTATCGACAATTACATGACATTTATGCAAAGAGTCAGTATTTGCAGTGTTGGTCCTTCTTTTTCAGGACCTCTGCAATTCGACTGGGCATGCTCTCAATCAACGTCTGGGCCAAATCCTGACTGATAGCAACCTATTCTTTCATAATCACTTGTTGGAGTTTGTCAGAATTAGTGGGTTTTTGTTTGTCCACCCTACTCTTGAGGATTGACCACAAGTTCTCAATGGGATTAAGGTCTGAGGAGTTTCCAGGCCATGAACTCAAAATTTCAAAGTTTTGGTCCCCGAGCCACTTAGATATCACTTTTGCCTTATGGCACGGTGCTCCATCGTGTTGGAAAATGCATTGTTCTTCACCAAACTGTTGTTGGATTGTTGGAAGAAGTTGCGGTTGGGAGGGTGTTTTGGTACCATTCTTTATTCATGGCTGTGTTTTGGGGCAAAATTGTGAGTGAGTGCACTTCCTTGGATGAGAAGCAACCCCACACATGAATAGTCTCAAGATGCTTTACTGTTGGCATAACACAGGACTGATGGTAGCGCTCACCTTTTCTTCTCCGGACAAGCCTATTTCCAGATGCCCCAAACAATCGGAAAGGGGCTTTATCAGAAAATATAAGTTTTTTTCAGGATTAAGTTAGTTTTCATGGCAAAGAAGGACTATGCAATTTATCTGACCACTCTTCATAGCATTCTGGAGTATATGCAAATTGCTATTATAAAAACTTAAGCAGCAACTTTTCCAATTTCCAATATTTATGTAATTCTCAAAACTTTTGGCAACGACTGTATATATACATTTATAGGTATATATTTACTTTATTTCTCCTATTATTTTACCTTTTATTAGTAATATTATTTTTACCCATTTGTTATTTTTTAGTATCTGTCTAAAATTCATTCAGCCATGAAAGGGTCAAAAATCACAAGTCACATCTTTTTGTCGATGTGTTTTGTGGACAAACAGCCAGTTCTGCTAATGAGTTTACAAGATCAGATTTCTCTAGGCAACAACATTTGTTTTGAGGTGCTTTTTTCTTGAAAGAACATCTGCTTCTCGGGCCACTTTGACATGCTCTTGTTTGGTTGGCCACATTTTTGCAGTCCAAATGTACTGCATTTTATTAGATTGGATAACAGTTCCTCAGCTGGCACATTGCATCAATCTGTGTACAATTTTAAACATTATGACATTGGAAGGATGGATCAGTGGAAGGATCAGTGGATGTATGCTATTTTTGAACGTAAATATGAGTACCAAACAGACAAATGTCATTCAGCACACGTGTTTGCCCGTAAAATGTGTTCTGCACTATTTTGTTCTTCTAAACCATCTAAGGTTGATTTTCAATTATTCATTCATTCATTAATTTTCATTTCAGCTTAGTCCCTTTATTAATCTGGGGTCGCCACAGCGGAATGAACCGCCAACTTATCCAGCATATGTTTTACGCAGCGGATGCCCTTCCAGCTGCAACCCATCTCTGGGAAACATCCATACACACCCATTCACACTCATGCACTACGGACAATTTAGCTTACCCAATTCACCTATACCGCATGTCTTTGGACTTGTGGGGGAAACCGGAGCACCCGGAGGAAACCCACGCCGATTTTCAATTATTCAAACAAAAGTTAATATGATAAAGTATCCAAATCCACACGATCCCAGCACTTCTCTGAATTGGATGAGAAATGTCAAACACTAACACTCCCAGAAAGTAAACCACAGTGTCTAAATATGAGGGAAATATATCGTCTATATCTTTGTTTATTATTTCGGCCTGTTCTTGTGTTAGTGTGTGACTGTGTGTGTGCACAAGTGAGGTTGAATGTGTATATTGAGTTAGTTGTATGAGGCCTGTGGGCTTCTCCGTCTGTTTAATATACTGTATTTGTATTCACACAAACATGGTAACACACTAGCACACGCAAAGAGAACTTGAGACCATTAGATCTTACTTGCGCTGTAAATTTACACAGGAAAGTACACAGAACAAGCTTACATAAGACAAACTCCCAAACCACCACAAACCGTCATTGCTGCTCTTTTAATGTTGGGTTTTCCCCCTAATTAAAAAGAAAATTAGAGCATTCAGACTTGTGACCTCTCTATGTTTAACCATAAAATGGGCAGGTGATGTAAAATGCTTCATGCTCAGCAACTTATCAAAAGAGCTTTGAATCTTTATGTATATAAAACTGAAGTCAATTAACTTTTCATGATTGAATATTTTTACTGGTTTAAAGAAGCATGCATGTACAGTATGATGTTTACATTTACATTGTTTTATATGTATTGACCTGATAAATTATCTTATAAGGCAGTGTGGAATGTAAATTACCTTATTTAAATGCTGGTTATTGATCTTATTGTAAATGTTTTATTCATGTTTTTTTTTTCTATTTGTTTCTTTTCTTCTTTTTTGGTCACCTCTCCAAGTATTCGTCTTGGCTTCAGACTACATAATATTGTTTTTCTTTTGCAATAGCACTGTGTCATATTATGCTGATTTAATAAGATTTGTCAGGCTACACATTGCTTCCTGATCAGTCATTGGTTCCTAGTGATTTAGATCCAGCAACAAGAACAAAAGCAACAGCTGTGTTTCCATCCAAAGTTAGGGAATAAACTTATGGGCATATTTTGGCATATTGCACAAAACATTAATGAATAAAGCACCATTTCCTTTTAGCAAGCTTAAGTGAATAAACTTCCCTGACACCAAATAGGGCTATGAAAAATACACCAAAAATGTAATGTTACCATTGTTAGTCTTTCTATTGGGATGCTGTGAAACATCCAACATGTAGCATCGGATGTAAGGGATAATGTGCATCAAGCCAGTTGTTCTCGCAGGTTCATCAGCAGCTCAATGCAAAGGCTTTATTCTGAAAAAGCAACCAGCTGGATGTGCATTATCCTGCGTATTGCATGGCTGCTTGACACAAAAGTAAACAATTAGACAGAAAAGATTGATCTGAGCTGTAATAACTGACTGAATAAATTAAGCATAAAGCTTGCAGAAAGAAAATGTATCAAAAACAAACCTACTTGTATTAGTATCCGGTTGTAAGATGGGACAAACATACATATATACACTTTTAGAAATAAAAGTACAAAACTTGTCACGGGGCAGTAATGTAGTTGTTAGCTGGGACTATTCCATGGTCTGTTGAAATTCTTGATTCTGATTGGCTTTAAGGTGTGCAATAAAATTGTTTAATGCACAGGCAGTTCTAGTCAGTTTTGATCACAGTTCAAAATAAATGCGTTTACCCAAACATTAATATTAGCCATAGCAACTCAGTGACAGTTGACAGAGCCTCCATTCCTCTGTGTAATCTTGAGGATGTTTCATGTACTTCATCACCAGGTAGTTGTTGGGGATTAACCAATTTGGAAATATGCTACAAAAAGGAGCTTTGCTTTTAATTAAATAATTAATAAACTATTATGGCTCTGAACAATATACATGTAATATTGCATGTAACATAAGTGGTATAACGCACACATGCAGGCGGTTGTTTTCACAGAATAAAGCCCTTCAGTCTAATACAACAGATACTGCCGATAAACCTGTTGGTCTTTATTCTGCAATAACAACTGCCTGAATGCTTTATTCCTTATAACTTACCTTCTAATGTTATAATTGACCAATCACAATCAATTATTCCAGAGAGGCGTGTAATAAGACACAAAATATGTAATAAAATGATCATTTCTTGTGTCCAACTGACCATTGTTTTTTTCAAATTACCATTATACATCAAACAGATACCAAACAGGTCTGGTATCAAACATGCAATCTGGCATTAGTCTTAAAACTTACATATCACATTATTAAACATGAGATCTGCCACTACTTCCGTCCATAGGTTTAAATTTGAGAATTTTTTTTTTTTTAAGTAAACCATCTCCCTCCCTCCTCCAAGCCACAATGGTGAATTTCACTATAAATCTTGTGCTAAGTGGGGAAGGTGTTCATGGTAATGAGTTCTCCCAAATGAAATATTGCACATTCATCTTACCAGGTTTCGAGCACTGGTTTAACTTTTTCCATATGGACACTGGTCCCAGTGCAAGACAGACAAAGGCTTGTCAGAATTCCCTGCTTGCTCCTAATTTCGGTCAGTTTTGGATTTGGCCTTGTGGTTTTCTTTGCTTTGAATTCCATCTCCATTTTCTAAAACCGCCTCCAAAGTGTGAAAAGTTCGGCTGGATTAACTTTATCAATTCCCTTCACTTAATGGAAAACCCCTGTGAGAGGACTTTGAAGTGTCACAGATGCTTTCCAATGAAAACAGCCTCAGACCTTCTCTCTGTGTCTCTCGAGGCAAAGTGATCCACTGGCTGCCTTTTTATTCAGCCGTCTCTCTCTTTTTTCCCCCCCTCAGACCAGCATGAACACCGCAAAGTATTTGGGGTTACCGTTTGATTGCCAATGACACAACATTGGCCTTGCTAAATGGCTTGTTTTTGTGAAGTGACTGAGACAGCGCGATTTGTTGCTGAGATATCTAATAGATGTTGACTTTCTTGACATTTCATGAGATGCCGAGTTGAGCTTTTACCATTTCAACGTAACCTTAGTGATATAGCAAACATTTAATTCACGTCAAAACTCTGATTGAATCAATTTAACATACTAGAAAGAAAAACATCGTCAAGGTGTCTGATTTTCTTCTCAGAACTGGGGTCAGAAACAGAGCCGTTTCTTCTGGTTTCTTGCAAAAACACACTTCTAAGACTGTGGTCACTCTTTCCAGCACGACGTGTCACAGAGTTTGCTGAGGGCAGCGCTGGACGGGGTGGTACAGGAGTGTGTGAGCTTCGTGGGAGTGGACATCAACATCTGTTCAGAGACGCTGATGAGGTAGAGACCAAATACTTTCCAGCAGGAGTCACAACATGGCAACTTCTCACTCGCCTCCCCACTATTGCTTAGCTCTCTGTTTAGTCTGACACCCTACACATGCACGCACACACACACTCAGACGCATGCACGCACGCACCGTAACATCTTTTCACATCCCCACTACACACAAACATTATGAGCTACATACACAAACATTGCCGTTCCCTAACATATACACAAATTGAGATATATAGCCTGGAATATTAGTCACATAAACTAACAGAAACAGTGAAATGTACACATTCGTTATGTCCACTCGCTCTGTCTAATACCTTGTAGGATTTCGTGAGTAATTGCAAATTGTTTGCACTACGGAAAAACGGTGACTTGGAATAATATGTTTCCAGAATGCAATTAGGATTGTGTCTGCATGCATCTCAAAAGTTCACTTAAATTTAAACAACTAAAAACAAAACGTCCTTCTCATGAAGTATGAGTATTTAAATGAGTTAAAAAATATATATGAAAAGACCTTTTTGGATTTTTGCAACCTGTAATGGCACCTACAATACTTTAAAAAAAAATAATATTCATGATAATACTCATTTTACAAGTCACCTAGAGTTAAGCAGTTGAGTTTTTTTGCAGGTGCAATGATATTACACAGTGCTTGAAAATAGTCCCCAGTTTGGTAACTAGATAACAGTGCTGTTTAATATAATTGCACCTGCTGCAGCCATGGTATGGCAGCAAAGTTCCTTGATTATTACGCCAGAATGAGAGTATAGTTCCTAGACATATCGACCTAGAAAATAGCAAGTTTTCATTTTCTGTCAGTTTTCATACACAGAGTAACTGCATAAGAGTCAAGCTTTAAACAGGATAATGATTGAGTGAGATGCTAATGCAATTCAATGATTTAGGTTAAAAGTGCTCCCGTCAGACCCAGAGCTTGGATGAATGGATTCAAAAATGGTAAAGAAAAATAATAATACATCTGAGGGTACACCATAACATGTAATTTTATGAAAAAAACATTGGTTTTGATGCACAACATATGCTTTTGTGAGACTTTTGTCAGTGTCATTTCAGTCAGTAAGGGATTTGTAAAATAATCATATTTCCAAACAAAGTGTAGTGTTCCTTGAAGTGAAGTGGTCACTTCGTATCCTCTAAATTAATAATTAGCAATAGAAAGAGCATAGCAAAATATATGAATCCGTTTAAAAAAAAAAAACAGTGCTTTTGTAAAACTAAGTGATTAAATGTCATCTCTATAAAGATCATTGGATGATTTATGATTTATGAGCAATTAATTATAGTTGACATGCATTTTATGTAAGTAGTTTGCTACACTATTTTGATATGTGGCGTTTGTGCCTACAATTGACCAATTCGCTATTTCTTCCTGAGCTCGCTTTTATAACAGTTTTTTTTCTTTCATATTCTCAATATATATAATTCATACGGGCCATTAAAAGCCTGATGTGTCAACTGTGATGATAAATAATCAGAACACAAATGATTATATGTAAGCATTAGACTGAAATACACCCATTTTACAAAGATCAGATTGCTATATTTAACTAGCCTTGCGCCTGTAGTGTACTTAGACACACATACATCACCTTTCAGAGCTGGAAAGCTGTGTGATCCCATTAAAAGGCAAGGTTAAATGCTTGTGAGGTAGGCTGGGATCAGGTCATCTGTTTACCTGACTTTAAATGAGCTCTCAGTACCAGAGCTCCAGACGACGTGTTCGTGGCTCCAGCATTATTCGCCGCCTTATTTATAAGTGATGACATACAATGTTTACATAGCTGCTTTTAGGGGAGCTGCCACTTCAAATCGCCCATACAAAAAAACATCTGAATGGCTTTCTGTTTTATATGAAAAGGTCAAAAAGATTATGAGATTTTAGCCTGCCATTTGGTAATTCTACTGGAAAATGTTCTCAATATTTTACTAATATCTGACTTGTTGTTTGTGAACATGTAGGGATTGCATAAGTATGAAAAGGAATTTCCATGGTCTCTGGTGGACTTCTGAAGTGAAGTGTGTTCATCCAGGATGCATGGTTAATTCTGGGTATTGACATATAAACCAATGACTAATTCCAAAAACAAACTGTAATTAAACCTTGAATGAGTCGAGCAGGAAGAAGTTAAGGTTAAGTATAGGTTATTTGGGCTGGATATCTGTCATATCGGAAACAAGAAACACTTAAACCTCATCGAGAGCTTGGGTTATTGCCAAAATTGTATATTTGAGGATGCTTTTTTAAAACGTGCAGAAAATAAAATCTGTAATATGTAATATTCAAGTTTTCTTTTGAACTGTGTTTGGTTTTTTTTAGGCATATAGCAGGTCTGAATGCAGGGCGAGCGCGCAGTATTATGGAGTGGAAGGAAAAGAATGGTCCTTTTCTTAACAGAGACCAGCTGAAACTGGTCAAAGGCCTTGGTCCTAAGAGCTTCCAGCAGTGTGCCGGCTTCATCAGGATAAACCCTGAGACAGTACACAGGTATATAGTTAACTTATTACACTTAAGATTACAGTTATGATTTTTCACCAAGCTACATGTATGTCAATTAAGGAAGAATGATGTGTTCTCCTATATAATTTTGACACAAAGCCATTTAAAAAGCCATTTAACCATTCATGTCATAAGCTGTTGTTAGAATGCCAGTGGATCAGCAATAGTGATGCTGGTTTTGCATTTAAATGCTATGACAAGGATAGAGTACTATTACAAATTATGGTGACAACTTTTCATTATCTTTTAAATCATTCGGTCTTTTCGGTCACTTAATCAATTAATGAAAATTTTTGTCTGTTAGTATTAGTTAACACACTGGGAAATCATTAACAAAATGTAATAAAAAAAACAAAGGCTGTCAAATTCCTGCGAAAAATCCCAGGATGTCCTTCGAAAAAGAGTAGGGGTTTAACCCCGGCATCCTGGCCAAATTTGCCCAATGGCTTCTGTCCATCATGGCCTCCTAACCATCCCCATATCATAATTGGCTTCATCACTCTGTCTCCTCTCCACCTATCAGCTGGTGTGTGGTGTGCGGTCTGGCGCAATATGGCTGCCGTCGCGTCATCCAGGTGGATGCTGCACACTGGTGGTGGATGAGGAGATTCCCCCCAATGTGTAAAGCGCTTTGAGTGTCTAGAAAAGCGCTATATAAATGTAAGTAATTATTATTATTATTATTATTATTATTATTAAATTATGATAGTGGTAAAAACTAATAGCACAAATGCTTTTAAAAATGCTGAATTTACTTAATTATTATTTTCTGAGCATTAAATTGTTTTTTTTTTTCTGGCTGATTGATGAAAATGCAAATAAAATGTAAAAACATATTATTATTTAGAAAAGTGTTTATTAGGTAATCATTTTATTCATTTAATTATTTTTCAATACTCTTTTGACGGTTTGTTATAAATGCTTTCTTTTAATCTCAAATGACTGTAGATATCCTAATGTAATATAAAGTGTAAACCTCACCTCTATTCTTCCTCAACAGCAGAAAAAAGAGCTTTTCAAATACAACATTAACACAATATTTGCAAACACTTAAAGATGACTTATTATGCCCCTTTTTACAAGGTGTAAAATAAGTTTCTGATGACCCTAGAGTGTGAACGTGAAGTTTTAGCTTCTTATTTTTTTGCTTCTCTTTCAGGGCTGTTAATGCTAATGAGGGAGAGATTGTCAATAATGGGCAGGGCTTTCCCCCACAGATGACATGTACAAAGGGACAATGTCAATCATATTGTTTCTGCAGACTTTTTATCAAGTGTGACTATACAAATACAGTTAATTTGTTTGTACCATTAGAGGCTGGCTATAATCACACACTGTTGCCACACAGCTGTTTAGATCCCTTATAAAAGTGATTTTTTCATAATACGCCCCCTTTAATATAAAGCGGGACCCCATTTTTCTTCTCAGTGTTTTTCAATACAACATAAACACAGTTAACGAAAGTTTGTCTTTTAATTTCCTCCATGTAGTAATTATTAAAACACCAAATATAAATTGTGACTGACATTAAACTCTTAATATTTTTGTACTTTACACAGTATCGGCTCTGGAGGGAATGAAGACCTGGAGGTTTCTCAGAAGCAAACAGCTGGGAAGAGAAAAGTCAAGGGCTCTGCTAGCATCTCCAACGACTTTAACCCACTGGACCAAACCTGTATCCACCCTGAATCCTACAGCATCGCCCTAAGGTAAGAACAGAGCGTGCCACTGATCTATCGCATTACTGTAGAGCTACAGATCCTCTCTGGATCTGCTTAACAACTGACCCAAGTGCTAGTGAGTGTTTACCTCAAGTGGGAGCGTCTGGCCCTGCGTGTCTCAGTGTGAGAGTCTGTCGAGCTGAAAAGCACATTCAGCGTGTGTTCAGCTCAGACTCTCTCTGGCAGCGAGTGACGCTCTTCCCACAGCTGTGCTCCTCAAGTCTGTTTAGACTACTCCAATCTGACACTTGTGCCTGTTGCTTCCAGAAGATGTGCGCTTGGATGCCCTGCGGTTTGGATGTGCTTGTTTGCATGACAGCTGCAAGTTAAATCAAAATCAGCGTGTGCATGTGAAAGAGGTTTTTTAAAATTGAATATGAACCGTGGGCACAGCATCCCAACGCTTTGGAATCTGGAGGATTTATTGGTGAATGGCAACGATAATTTAGAAACAAGACATTCATTCACTGCCCATTACTCACTTTTCTTCATTTCCTCTGTGGCTGATGTCGTACTTTGGCGTTAGATTTAAAACAGTGTGTGGACGCACACATCTAAGACCACATAGATTTGTTTTTCTTTTATTTAAAGGAATAGTTCACCCATAAATGAAAATTATACCATCATTTGCTCACCTTTAAGCCATCATCTATGTGTTTGATTTTATTATGTCAGACAAACACAGTCTGAGTAGTTTTATCTTGGCTCTTCATGCTATATAACGGTGTTGGATAGTAGCTTTTTTAATTTGGAGCTTCCAAAACCTTATAAATCCATCTTCAAACGAACCCATACGCCACCAGGGGGTTGATGCATGTCTTCTAAAGCCTATTGATATGTTTTTGTAACAGAAAAATGCTCGTTATGTATATGACATATGATGCATAATGTAGGAGGAGTATACACATGTATCCTCATTGTAAGAGTAATACACTTTATAAAGTTATCGCCAAATAGTTTTTTTTGTTGATTGTTGTCTTCTGTGGTAAACAAACTGTGTGGTAAGTGGTTCCCGCAAGACGCTTCTATTTCTTTAGATTCCACTATTATTGCGTCTTACGTCATACGTCATATACGTCACACCACGTGCATTTGGCTCTTGCTGAAAGTCATTGATTGAAGTATATAATTTTACATTTTTTATATTTTAGTTACAAAAACATATCCGCTTCATAAGACATGACCGATGAAGATAAATAAAGGCCACCATCCAACACCATTATAGAGCATTGAGGTTGAGCTTGAGGATGAGTCAGTTATGGGTATTATTTTATTTTTAGGTAAACTATTCCTGTACGTATTTGTTTTTAATTATTATATAAAACAAAGACATCACGTGCTAACCACTGTGCCACCGTGTCGGCCTGTGATTAGAGCATAATTATTCATATTAATTCATTAATATCAAAACTTATTCTATTTGTATTATATAATATGTATATCTTTATTATTCACTTTACATATTACTTTATGACATTTTATGGCATAATATTTCACAGAATATTATTCTACTTAGTTTAGTTAATATTAATAATTTATTACTAATGTCGGGGCAGCACTTTTTTCATAATTCTTTTCATAATTTTATTAATAAAGAGCCCCTATTATGGGTTTTTGAAAATGACCTTCAATGCAGTGTGTAACAGCACTAAGTGAATGAAAACATCCAGCTGAGGTTTAAATCTGAAAGTGCATCGTGTTTAAGACTATTGATTCTTTAACGAAATAGTCGACTCAGAGTCGAATGAATAAATCGAGTTGGGTTCGGATCTTTTGCTTAAACGCATCGACGTCGATATGGTACATCACCAAATATGTAGTCCCGGTTCTGGTAAAATGTGAAGGCGCTTTCCCTTCAGACACTACCAGAGCGAGGGCCCACGGGGGATCACGAGACTGATCATGACGCAAAGATGACGATCAGTGATAGATGGAGATTCGGCTGCAGGGAATAAAGGGTTAAAGTTCATTTTCACAACAATGCCACAGTATAGCCAACCAAGTGCTTTGACAGGGACTTTGTCAGTAACTGTTGCAGTTCACATGGACCAGTTTCTTTTTCCTCCGGATCATAACATGTAAGTGTAATTAAAATTGTTGCCTCGTTTTGTGTAATTTACAAAATACGTATTTAATTGTGTATTATAAGTTGCAATCGCCCTGCGCGGCTTGTAATCACTTATCTATTATAGATCAGTGCTTGGACTGTATCTCTCAGGTTAAAACTTCATGGGGCTATTCACATATTGCGTCCAAAACCACGTTGAAAACGCGACGCATGCTTCTTCCTTTACCAATTTAAACGGGTTTCTGAACTCACGATCTCCTGTTGTTTGCCTTTGCTATAGCCACCATCAGCTGTTCCTCACACGCGCGGAGCTGTCAATTTTTTAAAATAGTTCAACTTTTGCCACTGTGTGGATTAATACTGAATGTGTGTCATTGTTATTACTTGGAGTATATGCTATATAGAGTATATGCTGGTGTTTAACTACATTGCTTCATTGCATTCCTGCATTGGGCTCTCACATACTCTGTGTGCTACTTCATAGCCGTGCTGGGCGTTTCTCTCTGGCTCACGCTGAACGCAGTCGACCAATCACAACAGACTGTGTCAATCAGCGCAGATTAGCTTCACGATAAGGAAGGGTTGGGGAACAAATGAATCGCTGAACGAATCAAATGGGACTCATTGTTATAATTAGGTTAAAAAAAAAAAGCATATTGTAAGACAATAAAAGTGTTTTTGACCTTGCATGCATATCAGCCTGTTGTTGGAGACCCCCAAAACCAAAATATGACCTTTTATAATGCAAAATAGGGGCTCTTTAAATATTATATGACAATAAAACATGCTTGCATTATTGATTGATAGCATTAAAATAGCCACTTTCACTTGTGGTCTTTGACACGTGGACCTCACTGTATGTCCACATGTGTGAGTAAATGCACATCTGTCCACTTGCTCTTTGCCTGATCTTTTGTCAGAGGCGTCTTCTGGGGTCAGAGGTCTAATAAAGCCACTTAGGGGCATGGAGTGGGGGAATAATCACCCTGTCATATCCTCCCTTCTCTCCTCTCCTTCTGTTTGTTTTCATTTCTCTCCGTTAGGCTTCATTTACGACTAAACCAGGCAGAAAAGCCTCCCTTGCAGTCCCTTGTATTATCACCATTCTCTATCGTTACCAAATGCTGCGCTAATGGACATTGCTGCACTCCAATTGTCATCATGAGCGAAGGCGTATTTTTCTTGGAGGAACAGGATTTGATTAAACATGGCCACCAGCAGTGCTGAGTTGGTAATGTAGCGCCCAGCTAATGTAGCGGACTTTAAACAAGGGTTTCTTGGGGGCTTGGGAGGAATTTGGGGTATTGCTAATAAAATGTATCAAATATGTTGCAAGGCCTGGAATCATAAGGCTAATGATGCGAGCAGAACCGTCTGAGCGATGACTTTATAATGATGATGACAAGCTTGACATATTCCCAACAATCTGTAACCCATTTCTGCACTGGGTTCATCACTCCTGTCCTCTGTTTCACCAGCTTATCCTCTTTCCTTTTGCAAATTATTGAACAGACATTTTCCCACTTCCTCTCTCATTCTCTTTCACAGACCTGTTTAGATATAAATACTTGCAGCAGTTAATGAGAATAAAAATGAAATGCGTTCCTCTCTGCGTCAGTGGCTGGTTTGTCTGGACAGGAGGTGGCTTAAATCACTCACACATTGTGCATGTGAAAACACGCAGCTTGTCTTCCTCCATTTGGTGAGTGATTTTGTTGCACGTCGGGCGCTTTGCGAAGCGTGGGCCAGCGGACGGTAATGGCGGATCATGTTGCTCTAATGTGATGAACTTGATACCCTTAGCCTCACCACTTCCCACTCATACACACACAAATACACATACACAATGTGCTGCGTTGACCCCCTGATGGACCATCTAGTTTTTAAGTATTAGCTTTGATGTTTGTTTTTTCTTTTTTGGAGCTTTTTCTTTGGATGGTGAAATTATAAAACTAAGCTTTGATCTCTCTCTTTACGTTGACCAGTAATCGATTGTGTTTTTTGTTGTTGTTGTTGTTCTCCATTAGTTTGTGAAAGCATGAAGAGGGTGGTTATTTCAAAGTTCTGTAACACTTATTTGTTTAGATTAGACTACACTTTGCTTGAAGGGGGTGTTCATAAGATTTTATGCATTTTTTTTAACAACTGTTATTAAGTGTCATTCGCCATGTCATTTTCGTTGCAAATATGACATTGTTTGAGATATCTTTATCATGAAAACTTGACAAACAAATATATCATAACCTTTGACAAACGAACTTGACATTACCAAGACAACATAACTTGTCATAAATCTGTCATAAACATGATTGTTATAAGACCATTATAATTGTTTCATGAATATTTTAGACATTAAAATTTCTCATTAAAATTGTTAATTGTCTGTCATATAATTGTATAACAACATTGTTAATATTTTTTTTCACTTTAACTACAGAGTGTTAGTACTCTGTAAAATATTTTTATTACAGTGTAATGAATATTTTTCTTTTCATAATGTTTTAGTGTCCTCCAACAAAAGGTCATATAATA
This sequence comes from Danio choprae, assembly GCA_903798125.1. Lineage (NCBI taxonomy): Eukaryota > Metazoa > Chordata > Actinopteri > Cypriniformes > Danionidae > Danio > Danio choprae. The sequence goes on along the minus strand of CAIGQW010000302.1, from coordinate 3,460,450 downwards.
GAATATTTATAGTATTTAAATTTCTTGGTAGTGTGAAGTTGTTATGACAAAGACAGGTGGTAATGTATTTATATAACAAAGTCATCTCAAACAATGTCTTCTTTGCATTTAAAATGACTACTGATTAAATGACACAAATTTCATTCAGATTCATAACGTGTCATGTCATGATGATAAGGTCTCATGACAGTCGCATGAACACCCTTCAAGTAAAGTGTTACCATAACGATAACACAGACAGCTTCATAAAGGAGTGTGGTGTCATGAGCCCTTCTTATATTCACCTATGCGCAGCTGATGGAAATAAGTCAGACAAACCCAGACCAAAAAAAAACATTTATGTATGAGTTAATTCATTCATTCATTCATTTTCATTTCGGCTTAGTCCCTTTATTAATCTAAGGTCGCCACAGCGGAATGATCCGCCAACTTATCCAGCATATGTTTTACGCAGCGGATGCCCTTCCAGCTGCAACCCATCTCTGGGAAACATCCATACACACCCATTCACACTCATACACTATGGACAATTTAGTCTACGTCACCTGTACCGCATGTCTTTGGACTTGTGGGGGAAACCGGAGCACCCGGAGGAAACCCACGCCAACACAGGGAGAACATGCAAACTCCACACAGAAACGCCAACTGACCCAGCCGAGGCTTGAACCAGCGACCTTCTTGCTGTGAGGCGAACGTGCTACCCACTGCGCCACTGTGAGGCCGTATGAGTTAATTATTTTTAATAATATTAAATATCTATTAATAATTGCTATATTTAATTAAGTAATATTAATATTGTGATATAAATATTATGAATAAATAGCTTGAAGAAACATGATGCTACATTATGGCAAGGGCAAGTGACCGTATCTGTCAGATTTATTTTGTGTGGTGAAGCAACACTTTTATACACTATCAAAGCAATCATAAAAAAACATTGTTGTCAGCACCGGTAGCCTAGTGGTCAGTGGGCCGACATATGGCGCAGTTGTGCTGCACGGGCATCCCTGAGTTCCGAGTGACTTGTGGACCATTCCCATGACCCCCCACCTCGCACTCTCTCCAACTTCTGTGAAGTGATCTCCATTTAATTTTATACCTCTACCTGAAAATATTCTCCTAAGAAATGAGACACCACTACTAAACCCACGTCGTCACTAGCTCATCGGTGATATGAGATGTTGTCTGCAGTAGTCATTACAGAAGGCCCAAGCACAGCAAGGTTTTACAGATTACTTACTCTGAAAGTTGTTTTGTGTTGTATTTGAACCTTAGGAAATGTTTGTTTTCAGCTCGGGTCTCCTTGCTCACTTGGGCAGCCATGTTGCTGCAGAAGCTGGTTTATTCTGGGAAATTTCACATAACCCTTTGTAGTGTGGTCCTGAATATTTTTTTGTTTGAAAGGGCTACATGGCACTTTCCCTTACCCCTACGCCTCAAGCCAAAAGCGAATCAGCACAGCCCTACCCCTTTAAGTAAACATGTGAAACAGTGGGATAGGAGAAAGTGGAAGGGCTAAGGGAATTGGGATTGGGCCTTAGTCTTACATCACAGCAACTCATTCCTCACTGCATTATTGCAGTCACATCATACTGTATCATACAATACTGTTCTACATCAAAAATGATTTCTGTTCAAAATATTTCGTTGTCGACAATATTGACTAATGACTTTAACCCTACCGCCAGCCTTCAGAATCATGAATAAAGCAAATCTTCTCAACTAATATTATATCTTTGTGTGACAATTAGACAAAAAATGATGATTGTAAATTAAAGGTGCTATAACATAAATTAGGGCCTCACGGTGGTGCAGTGGATAGCACGTTCGCCTCACAGCAAGAAGGTCGCTGGTTCGAGCCTCGGCTGGGTCAGCTGGCGTTTCTGTGTGGAGTTTGGATGTTCTCCCCGTGTTGGCGTGGGTTTCCTCCGGGTGCTCCGGTTTCCCCCACAAGTCCAAAGACATGCGGTATAGGTGAATTGGGTAGACTAAATTGTCCGTAGTGCATGAGTGTGAATGAGTGTGTATGGATGTTTCCCAGAGATGGGTTGCAGCTGGAAGGGCATCCGCTGCGTAAAACATATGCTGGATAAGTTGGCGGTTCATTCCGCTGTGGCGACCCCAGATTAATAAAGGGACTAAGCCGAAAAGAAAATTAATGAATGAATAACATAAATTATGATGGTTTTCATTCTTGCATGAATTGAGGCATACATTATTGTCTTCAACCAACTAACCAACCAACCAACCAACCAACCAACCAACCAACCAGCCAACCAGACAGCCAGCCAGCCAGTAGCCAACCAACCAACCAACCAACCAACCAACCAACCGGCCAACCAACCAGCCGGCCAACCAACCAGCAAGCCAGCCGGCCAACCAGCAAGCCAGCCAGCCAGTCAGCCAGCCAACCAGCAGTCAGCCAACCAACCAACAAAGCATGCAAGCAACCAACCAGCCAACCAGCCAGCCATCAACCAGCCAGCCTGAAAGCCAACCAACCAACCAACCAGCCAGCCAGCCAGCCAACCAGCCAACCAGCAGTCAAGCATACAGCCAACCAACCAATCGACTTTCAGCATTGCCAAGTTGAGTCTGAAAAACTGAATACCTCTCCATCATCTTCAGTCCACTATTAGTAACTCATTTTTCTCAATTACCAAAGTATCGGAGGCTTGCTATCAAATATCTTCCATTCACTGATGATAACGAATTAACTTCAGGGTTACTGCTAAAGGGGACCACACACTAAAAACAGCCTCATTGTGTCTGGATAACCTCTATCTTCAGGCCCACCCAGTAGCTTAGGGTTCCATAACGCTCCTCGAGCGGAGCTGCTTCTCATTACGACCAGAGGATAAAGCCCACTCCGCTCTCCTGGATCCAAAAGAGCAGCAGCCCTGGTACCCCCTAAACACTAACACACCAGAGGGAAACATAAGCCCAGCTGAGACCCCCTCCAGAAACATGAGCCCTTGGGCTGATCGCCCGCCACACTGTAGCTCTTCATAAATCACTCCTCTCTCTCTCTCCATTCTGTCCCGGTGCCAATTCTGGCGCTCCAGAGGGACAGCTGGAGGGGAAACATGGCGTCCCTGACCAACATCATGAAAATCTGTGAAGAACTGCTGGAGGATGATGGGTAGTTGCTGTCGGTTGTTTGTGTGGTTAAGTAATTTGTTGAAACTGGTGCAAGTACTGGGCACAGGTATATGTGCGAATGCCATTTACAAGCAGGTATTGTCAGGACACTAAGCTTGGGTCTGAATTCTCAATTAATTTTCCGCTGGCAATTTGGTTCTGGTTTTATGCATGTTTTTTTAACATTCGGCATATGGTGAGCAAATGTGAAATAGTGTTTTTGAATGATCTGTTTGGGGTAGGTTGGTGCTTAGTTTCATTCATAATATACAGTACATTGTTAATTTGTCAATATGTTTGAATGGGTAATTTGGTAACACTTTACAATAAGGTTTTATTCACTCAAACATGAACAAATATGAAAGATAAAACTAAACAATTATATATTTGTAATTTTACCTAGTTTATTAAATAGTGTAAAACATATTGTTTGTTTTTAGTTTATTAAAACTGATCAAATCTGTTGTTAAGTGTTAATTTTTTAATTATAAATAGTGTACAGTGTAGTTTGTTTGACCTCAGGAAGGAAACTGACTTTGGTAAACATAAAAGGCCCCAGATATTAAAAATGTAATATTAAAATTATTATTATTATTATTATTATTATTATTATTATTATTATTATTATTATTATTATTATTATTATTATTATTTGTATGCGTTAAATGGATCAAAAGTGACAGAGCAAGATCAAAAGTATTGTATCTATTTTTATATTATGTTTTACACAAAAATTAAAAAAAATTTTACAATTAAGAAGAAGAAATGTTTAATATTCATATTCTAATCAAATGACCAAATAATCTTGAAAATTGGTTGTGTTGTTGCTATTGTAAATGTGTTGCTATTGATTTTTTAAAACAGTTTTTATTGCATTTTTGAGTAAATAAATACAGCCTTGGGGAATGTAGGGGACATCGTAAAAAACACAATCTCCAGACTTTTGTCTATGTGGGTTCTCTGAAATTTAGGTGCCGTTTACACTAGTGTGTTTTTGTTTTTAAACAAATAGGTTTTATTACAGTTAAGCCTGATGTACACAATACTCCGGTATCTTCCACCCATGAAGTGTGTGCATTCCCAGTGAGCATGAATGGACATGTATCATGCATTTTAGGCTGTATATTGTGGATGGAGATTGGTCTAAAATGCCATTTTAAAACGAAGACGCACTAGTTTAAATGGCACCTTAAGAGTCAAGGTTTGACCAGTAGTCCCATTCCTGCTCTGGACGCTGCAGAGCTTTGTGTCCCTTGAACGACTTTGTTCTCTCATTCTTTCATCAAATCTTTTACTTGAGAGACAAGCTGGAATTTATCCACAGTGTGTGCTTGCATGTCTGTTACTCTTTACATTTTCATCACCTCATAACTCAAAGGGCCAATAGAGTCTATGATTATTTTCTGTTGCACTAGATCTAGTTCTGCTCCAGAACCGTTAGATGTTTCAAAGTGAGCTTGAAGAGCTGCTCATGACATTGAATTTCTGTGTGTTCACAGGTCGAAACCGAAAGTCTGTCGACAGCAGGCTCTAGGCCTTGGATTTGTATAACTCATTCCATACCGTTTGTGTTGTTTCCTTACCTACTTTTTGAGAATTTTTTTGTTGATTTTTAAGCAGTCAAACTTTATATTTTTCCTTGTGGTTGATAAAACTATTATAGTATATTATATTTTTTGACACAAAAAAACATCTAGCAACAACCTACAGTATACTTGTAGCACCCTAGTAACCACAAAGCAACACCCTGCAACCACCCACAACACCCTATTTTTTGGTTCTCAAATGCACAGGTGATCTATACAAACCTCATTTAGTGTAAAGATGAAATGTATATAAAATGTAAACTAAGCATGTTCGTGAAGTGAATCAGTAATTTTAGCATATGTTAAAATTGTGTTGTAAATTTTGATTCAGTTTTAGTGTGGACGTTATTGATGAATCATGTTTCATAAAAACGTACTCAACATTTTTACATAAATTCATATGCACAGTAAATTAGATTTTTGTAATTTATTTTAATTGGACAGCCATTCAGATTTTTTAAGAGAGTATAAAAATAGAACATTACACATTATACATGTTTATTTATATATACAGTTTATAAATGAGTAAACCCCATTTTGAAAAGTAATATTTTTATACAATTTTCAGTGAATATAGCTGTCAGTGTTCTGTCCTGTCCATGTTTCATTTGTTTTCGTCATGTGATTCCTTTGTCCTGTTCCCGCCACTGTCAGTGTTCATTTGTCCCACCTGTGTTCATCCCTTGTGTGTCATTAGTTTAATCATCCCCTTGTCCATTTATACCCTTTCGTCTGTGTCCATTGTCGTCCAGTATTTTGGTTTGCTTTGGTTGTCTCGTCCTGTCGTCCTTGTCCCGTCTACCTGTATCCAGTGTTTGTACCCAGTAAGTGTTTGTATTATTAAATCCGTTTTTGTTATTGTATCCCGTGTTCGTCTAATCATGTCTCCCATCAACGGAGCGTTACATAATACCAGATCTAAAAAATAGCGGTGTGCTTTTCCCCGTTTTTTCTTTTTATAGTTGTTTTATCCCCCCAGTGTTTTATTTTTTCCCCTCGTGTTTCCCTGGATCCCATCCACCCTCCCGTTTGTCTTCACCGCCTGCTGGAGCAGGGGGAAAGCAGCCCTGAGGACCATATCCGAGCGACTGTGAACAGCTTTCTGGGCGACGTGCACTGCACGCCCATCATCTCCCTCAGAGCACGATCGTCCGAAGATGGTGCTCGGGGCAACATTGCCGCAAGTATGGAGTGGACACTGGCGAGTAAAATATCGCTACTCACCGCCTTCCTGGAGGAAGATCTCGTCAGTGCCACTCCCGACCCAGTGACCAGCCAAGCAACACCATCCACCTGCAGGGAGCGCTTGCCAGAGCCCACTGCAGACGGAGAGCCACCCCCGGCCGATGAGCCATCGCCCCCTAGAGTGACGGAGCGGAATCGCGCCGAGATGGAGGAGCTTGAAACCCCATCTAACCAGGTGTGTGAGCCGGCAACATCGCCGAAAGGGGGAGTCCTGGCGGATACCAGCGAGAGTCCCGCCCACCCCCCTCTGCAGATGGACAGCGGCTGGACACTGGGAGGCTACTCATTAACTTCTGGGGCTACTATTTTAATTTTCCACTGTTTCCAGACACCAATAATCATTCGCTGTTTCCAGACAGCAATAATCTCCCGCTGTTTTCAGACAGCAATTATCAACTGTTTCCATACAGTTTTTTTAATCTGCCTTCTAGAAGAAAGCCTCAGCTCCAGAGTCATGAGTAGCTTCCCACTGTCCCCCAGAACTGCAGCCAGTCAGCCAGCTCCAGCACTGCTGCAGTCAGCCAGCCCCCCAGCTCGCCCTCTAGCTCCGGAAATGGAGCTCGCTTGTGGGTGCTACCTGCCTGCGTCGCCCTCTGGAGGGTGTCGCCCAGCGTCAGCTCCTGCAACCTCTGAGCTGCGGACTCCACCTCGGCCCTTCGACCCTAGGGCTCCGCGTTGGCTCACTCCTCCCTTGTCTTCGTCGTGGGCCGTCCGCCCACCAGCTCCGCCAGGCTCCCTCGTCCCTCCAGCTCCACCTTGGTCAGTTGTCGCCCTTCCTACGCCTCTGGACTCCACTCCTCCGGCTGCACCACATCGCACTGTCCTACCGGCTGCGTTGAGCTCCTCCTTCTCTCTAGTTACGCCTTGGTCCTCTGTCGCTCTGGCTCCGCCGCGGGCTTCAGGAACCCCGCCGTCGCCTCACTCGGGTGAGCCGCCTGCTTCACCCGGCCCTCAGAGACCTCATCATCACCTTCGCCCTATGGCTCTCCGTCCCTTCCTTGGGCTCCACCGCCATCAGCGGCATCTCCCTCGGTCGGCCCCCTGGAGTCGGCAGCCACTCCTCATCCATGGTCCCTCCCTTCCTCGACTCCGCCCGGGGCCGTCCTTCTGGCTGTGTTCTGGGTCCTCCTGCTCCAGTTTCCTTCCTGCTTCTCCCATAGACTCCTCCCTTGTACCCTCCCCTTCTACCCTCCATTTTGTTGTTTCCTGGGACGCGCCTTCAAAAAAAAAAAAGGGGGGGGGGGGG
>CAIGQW010000302.1:3417147-3453132 GCA_903798125.1 Danio choprae | reverse complement strand
CCACCGTCAGTGTTCATTTGTCCCACCTGTGTTCATCCCTTGTGTGTCATTAGTTTAATCATCCCCTTATCCATTTATACCCTTTCATCTGTGTCCATTGTCGTCCGGTATTTTGGTTTGCTTTGGTTGTCTCGTCTTGTCGTCCTTGTCCCGTCTACCTGTATCCAGTGTTTGTACCCAGTAAGTGTTTGTATTAATAAATCCGTTTTTGTTATTGTATCCCGTGTTCCTCTCATCATGTCTCCCATCAACGGAGCGTTACAATAGCCAATATATTTTGGAGCATTTAAACAAAACATTTTTATTAAACAGTTGAAGAATTTGGTCACCTAACATCTTTAGGAATAGAAAGATAATATATTTAAATAAAAAAATTATAATAAATAAAAAACAATGAATGCAATCTAAAAAAATTCAGCTAAATTGTGTTTTTTTACGTTTCTCTTGATTTGTCCTCCTGTTTATTACATTTTTATTTAATATTTTCCCCCAACATATACATTTTGGTGTACTAATTTTTGGACTGTGACCTTAAGTTTTTTTGTTAGATTAGTTTCAGATTTGGCTTTGATACTGACTAATGCACAAATACATTATTGTAAAGAATCCTATAGAAAATATTAATTTAATCTGTGAGGGGTGTACTTAAAATCAAATAAACTTTATCTTAGATGTAAAAAATGTTTTATTTTATTTATTAAATTATTTTATATTATTTTATTTATAGATTTGTTTATCTTATATTTTTTATCTTGTTAATGTGAGCACACAGTTTAAAATTACACCCTACGAGCATCCTTTCTGTCAAGCATGCAGTCTTTCAGGCATATGGCTTGCAACTAAGCAATGATCTGTACGTCTGTTCAATGTATTAGTCCTGTATGTGAGCTTGGACAGTGCTAAATTGTCTCTGTACTTACAAAAACATGAGTGTGAGCAGATTTGCCTGTCACTGTGTCTGTCAAACTCCCTGTCTGCAGCAGGAAGTGGGCGGTGCTTGAGCCCACCTGCCCTGTCAGTCACAGTGAGGACAGCTGCGCTGGCGTCAGGCTGGCACAGCGCTGGTCATCCATCAGCACACTGGCTCAGCAGCTCCTCCAAAGCTCACATTCCTGTAATGCCCACGACCCCTGCATTCCACAGCCACCTCTGGATGGTTATACTGACCCCCGCTACAGGCTTATTGCAGGACATATGCGTGCGTGTGTTTCTGTAGATAATATAGCACTCTCTTATACAGGCATGGACTACAATATAAGGAATTATGTACTTGCATTTTTTGGTACAGTATGTTGTATTTACATTTAAAGCAAGCCATTTCTTGGTTTATCTCAGCAAAAAATATAAACGACCAAAACATTTAGAGCACGTTAGAACATTTAAAATAATTAGAGAATTCTGTTCAAATTTGTCAATATTTTTTAAGATCGACCAATAACGAGAGAGGGGCGTGGCTTCTGGAGATGGCAGACTGAGCCAGAGGGTGTTTAGCTGGTGGTGGATATCAAATTTACTTATGGTAATGCTTTTGGTACACAATAGCCCTATAAAATGATGACTTTTAACCTTAATACAATTAAAAAAAAAACAATATTGACATTAAACCTTAAAATACATATCCACCTTTATGTCTGCTGGATGCAAATGTCCTTAACATATTTATACAGACTCACCATGCTCTTTTGTGGTGAGTGTGTGAAATAATAAGTTGTTAAGTTTGGAATAAAGTACATCCATGAGGTTGTTATCTCAGAATAAAGCCTGACAGACTTATCGGCAGCCTGGCGTGAAGCAAAGTATTATTCATTTACAAGATGTCGCCAAACAGTAAAAGAAACATCAAAAACCGCAGCATGACAGACAAGCAGATACATATGAATGTAGATGCAAGTATATGGATTTGAATGTATTCACTGACGATCAAGATTTAAGTTCCTGGATGAGTTAAGCGGATGTTGTCTTGAAATAACATATCTTGGAATGTCATGATTGACCAATCGGAATCGAGTTTTCTAGACAGCTGCATAATTATTAAAGTTATTATGATGGGATATTATAGTCTGTCATGAAGAAATATGTATATAAACCATGTGTCAAAAACAAAATTAATTTTAAAACCATCTTTCAGTATTAAATCTTTTAGTTACAGTAATAGCAAATGTTCTACAGGTTTTTTGGAAATTATGTGTAATTTAAAATGAAAATGTGCCATAATCAAAAGCAAAGTTTTTATCATTTTTTACTTGATTAAACACACACACACACACACACACACACACACACACACACACACACACACACACACACACACACTAATCTAAAACAGCTCCTTTTTTTGCTACCTATAGAATTTGGAAAAGTCACCAATGGACATTTATATGCATATTTAATATGCATTTGTATTTAAATAGTAATTTCACCGCAGTCATGTGTGCTTAAAGATAAAGGCCTATGTTTTGTGTTTAATACAGTAATGCTGCATTTCAGTTTGCAGTAAATGGCCTTAAGTGACCTTCTGTGCAGCATAGTCTGAAGTTTAAGCCGTGTCTCAGCATTACAGTTCGTGATCAGATCATGAATATATAGACTTATCCTGAGCCAGAGATTATGAGCTGTGCCAAGTAATAGGCCATGTCTGGGTTTTTTTTTTACTGGCTGTTTGGTCTGTGTTACCGCTTCACTGCTCAAGCCTCAGCTACTAACCTTTTTCTTTAATGTAAAGGGCTCGCAAGGCGCTTAGATTTATGGAGGGAGACAAAGTTTTCATCTCTGGGACTCTAGAAATCAAGATTTAGGGTGTAATTAGTCTCACCTCTCCTCCTCTATCTACCTCCTCTCGCAGTCTTTCCTCTGTGTGTCGGCCTTCAGGCTCCACGCTGGTGTTGGGGGAGTTCCTCCACGTGCACTGGGCTCTGAAAAGAGCTATTAAAAAGCCATTCATTAAGACACCACCTCCCATGGACCTCAACAAACCTCACTGTCTTACCACAATGTCTCAGTCAAGTGTGTGTCTGCATATGTGTGTGGACGTTTCTTATATTTAGAGAAGATTTTATATGAAATGTGCTTAAAGGGTTATTTCACACAAAAATAAAAATTTCCTCAAAATGTATTCTCTCTTTCTCTCTTCTGTTGAATGCAAAACAAGGTATTATGAAGAAGGTTGGGAAACCAGAAGCAATTGACAATTGAATTGGATGCCATTGGAACTAAACTATAGTATTTATGGATGTCAATGGCTGTATATTATTTTGTGTTCAACAGAGAATGAAACTCAAACAGGTTTGGAACAAGTGGAGGGTGAGTAAATGATGACAGGATTTTCATTTGTGCGTGTAATATCCTAAATGTACAGTACATGACTATCTTCATCCAATCAGTCAGTCAGTTATTTTCTGGGCATTTTAGTCTCTAGCAGGCTTTTGTTGTAGACCTTAAAATGGTAATTCTCCTTTTGCATGAATATTTGAGTGTCATAATTTTGCAGATGTTGTTTATGCTATTAAACAAGCCCTTTAACATTTAAGGGGAAACAGTTCTAATGTTCACACATGTGTCTCAATATTTATAGACCATTTTTTCAGGGTCCAAAATGCGTATTTAACCTAAATGTAATTCACACACCTTAGCTGACAAATAATGCTCTTCTCTTTAGTTAATTTTTAGGAAAAAAGGAACATTTTAAATATAAATGCTTGCTTTGGTCCAACTGTAGTTCACAACTTCTATTGTGCTGTATGCATGTTTGGAAGGTCAGGTGTCATTCAGGTGTCAAGAACTGGCCAAAGAAATCTGATAAAATACTCTTAATTTTGTCAATTGTCAGGACAATAATTTTCAGTTGTTCTGTCTTCATTCAGGTTCTTGACTCAAGTAGCGGGCAGTTTGGATCAGATGGGCAGTTCTGCGCTCAGGCAGAGCATTGAGAGCAGTGTGAGGAGCAGTGGTCTGGATGTCTTGGCCAAATCTCTGAACACTACACCTGAGACTCTACAGCTCATTGTGGACGGACTCACTCAGCCGCCTGGATTTGACATTCGTCAGAGTAAGAATTCATTTGTGACGTTGTTTTTGAAAGCAATTGAATTATTCAAAGAGCCTCATACGTGAAACACAAGCTTTGACTTTGTTTCTGCGTACAGTAAATGGTTCATGTACGTTTTATGATTCTTTTAAATTTCTGGAAAGAGTTTTTGCAAATTTACAAAAAGTTTTTAAAGTTTGATGAGTGAAGGCCCTTTGATCCTGTAAATTCATTTTTTTTGCAAACAGCTGATTTGTTGGAAAGGTTATTTTATCCAGCTAGCTAACAGTTTAGTTTAAATAGCAAAATGGAAAACTGAAGTGTTTTATATTGAAAAGAGAAGCATGAACATTCTCATACAGTAAAATGTCTCTTACTGCATTCCACCATAGAAAGTAGATCACATGGATTTGCCATGTGCAAAATATGCAACAATCTTAATGAGGGCTAGTTTATCTGCCCTAAGACAAAGAAAAAGAAGAGCTGCTTTAGTATTTAGTAGATTTAGTCATTTTTAGGCCTTCCATAGACAGAGGAACTTAATAAACAGTGTTCAATATTTTTTAATACTTATCCTGAAAATTACAACCCTAACATTTATCTAACGTTTATGTTCTAGCACATAAGTGTTAATTTCCCAGTGATGGGTTGCAGCTGGAAGGGCATCTGCTGCGTAAAACATATGCTGGATAAGTTTGCGGTTCATTCCGCTGTGGCGACCCCAGATTAATAAAGGGACTATGTCGAAATGAAAATGAATGTATGAACATAAGTGTTAAGGTAGTGCTTGTATTGTATTAAAAAAGCATTCCCTTCTGAAATGTCATTTAACATCCATGCTTAAGTAGGATATTGTCAATTTCTGAAATGAAAATGCAAAATTGGCGCCGTTGATAATATTTACAACTAAGCAGGTGAAACTTCCAAGAGACACTCAAAATGGTTTGCCACATTTTGGGCCATTTTGGCAACCAATCAGACCACATTTCATAGTTTGGAGGGATGGCTTTATATAAATAAAACTAAATAAAGAGCTTGCAAAGGCTGTCAATAGAGGTATAATATGTAAAAAAAGAATGCACCCATAAAGAAATAAAGCATGAAAACCTATTCCAGTCCACTCTAAAAACAATCAATGGGGCATAATAAAACCCCTTTAAGAATTGCATTGTGGCTACTACAAATATTAAAAAAGACTTAATTTGAACTTTCTGCTTCGTATCATAGCCATCATTCCGTTTCATAACGGAAGTTAACTGTTCCTCAGGTTAATACACAGATGAAGCTTTTGAAATAATCTTAGGACAACTCAAACCAAAAGTATCAAAGCACTTTCTCAACATGGCCGCTACACAGATCATAGACAATGATGGCATCTCAGTCTCTTTTCCACCCTCCCGTCTCATGATTGGCCTCCCGTCTCCCCGGAGTCCGTCTCTTGTCTGCAAGATGACTGGGCGGCGCTCCAGGCTTTTGAAGTCTTGCCGCGTAATTTGGGGGAAGACCCGCATTATTAAAGCAGACCTGCCGACAGATATATCATTAATGAGAGAGAAAGCTGCGTAAAGAGGAAAGCAGAGCAGCCTTGATCCCAGCACTAAAATCCCCTGGTGACTCTCAAAGCGAATAAAAAGGACCAAACAACAAACGCCTCTTCTGGTTTTAATGTTAAGTTCAGACATCCGAGAAGACATTGTTTTCCTTCTGCGGGTGTTGATAGTAAATGTTAAGTTTCATTAAAGGTGACAGGTTTATAATTGAGATGAATGTCCCGACGTGTTTTCAGGGTTTGAGAGCCGAGTTCATTAAACGCAGAGAAAGGATTTATTTTTCCGTACTTGGAAAAATGAAGGCAGTGTTAAATGAATACTCTGGTGAAGGAATAACTTGGTTTCATTTATAAATCAACTACTCAGCTGCCACTAAACATTAACGCATATCTGTTTTTAAATGCCCTTGATTGAGAGACTGAGACTTAGCACCAATGTTTGTGTCATACTTTATATGATAAGATGTCACCTCGTTGGTCCAGTGCACTAGATTGGGACACTAGCTTTCTCATCAGAAGGCTGCAGGCTCACTTCCCCTGGTTGGACGCCTGACGGGCTCTACTCTGTTGCCAGCTGTACAAATAAATGCCATTTGAGCAGTGCTCTAGGTAAGGTGTCCCGGATAAGAATAATCAGAGATGAATGTTTCCTGGACTGCAGAGCCTGCTGAGAGGCCATGTTTATGTAAAAAGCACCTCCCAAAGAAAATCGCCCAAAAACAGAGGCGAAATGGACTCGGAAAGAAGAGGTTTGAGAGGCCTGGTAATTCTATTTGTTTTATACTATTAGCCAGAGCTTGTTTCTGATGTCTAGCTTTGGAGTTCTTGGATCGGTTTGCAATGGGGTTCTTAAGACTCAGTCTTAGTCATTGGAAAAGACAAAATCTGTTTAAACATTCTCTTTTTCCTTTTTTCATTTTTTGGCCCGTTTGCAAGTATAAAAATGCATTTTATTCAGTCTGGTCACAAGTGGATGACAGTACTACAATTGTCCAACATGCATCAGATTGGATTGTGGTAAACTGACATTACTGATGTACTGTACAGTGTAGGATGATTGCTAAGGGACTTGTTATGAGAAACTGCTTCAAAACCAAGACTATGTACCATATGACTACTATCAAAATTTTTGTTACCACTCACATCCTTTTCATTCAATATACTGCTCACTTGTAAGCCAAACAACATTATTTTGTCTTGTACTTGTTTGTCGCACTAAGCGCTTCTCAGCAATTTTATGAATCTGACTTTGCAGTAAAAACTTGAAACATAAATTCACAGAGAATGTATTTTAACACTATATTGAATATTTCTTATTTATATCTGAAAATTAGTTTTCAGAAAAATGTCAGTTGTAAAAGTGGGGAAATAAACAAGCCTTATGCAAGTTTACAGTATACAACATACTTTGTAGAAATTCTGTGAAATAAACTGCACAACCCAAAAGAAATGATACTAATCAAAGCGATAAGAGTTGTTTAGAACAAAAAAAAAAGTATATATATTTTAAATTTTTGCATTTGAGGTAAAGGGTTTGTTATGGATGTGACATCTGTCCGAATTGAATGCATGTTGAAACCAGGTGGAAATAGTAATGTTTTTTTGTTGTTGACCACACGTTAATACCAGACTGCACTTTTACCCTATTTATTTTTCTTTTGTTTTTGTCCTAAAAGATTTTGAGCAGGCGGACTTCAAGCGAGAAGTTGTGTCCATGAATGACCTGCATGATGGCATGGTGCTGACAGGCCGTGTTACAAACACTGCATTATTTGGAGCCTTCGTAGACATTGGAGTGGGACGTTCCGGTCTGATTCCAAAACGCTTCATCACTCTGGAGAAACTTCCTGTTGACCAGAGGCGAAGAAGCCTAGCTCTCGGTCCAGGTGAGCGGGTAGAGGTACGGGTCATGAATGTGGATCTTCAGAGGAATCGGATCACTCTGGACCTCATTAGGGTTCTTAGATAACTGTTAATTATGGGTTTAAATGTAGTTATTATTACATACATATTGTATTTGTTCATGGAAAATTATGCTTTTCCATGATTTGACTGTGGAGTGTGCTGAATTAAAAAAATATCTGATCATTTTTTTATTTGCACTTTATTGCAAATAAAAGATCGGTGTGTAAGAAGTAATGGTAGGTTAATATCATGTTTCTTTCCATATAGTGCCAAAAATGCTGTTCTTTTGCTTTGACCTGCTGTTACTGTAGTGTTCAAGACCTTCAATAAATATGTTATGTTTCACAAAACATAACAGGATTATAATTGAGATGATTGCCTTTGTATTCTCAAATATTCATGTTTATTTACAATTTTTAAATTGGATTATGGGAATATCAAAATGATGATGCCTAAAGAGCGTTTTTGAGGCCTTTGATCCAAACACCATTATACCAACTGGATGCTATACCATAAACTGCAGTCACAGATGTTACTCCACCAATCTCAGGCCTGTTTGATTGACAGCCACTTATCAGGCTGAGAATGGGGGGAGTAAAAGCAGCTGCCACACTGCAATATGACTAGAGGCCGTGGGGAAAAAAAGAAACCTAATTATCCCAGACTAACCACGTGCTAATGAGCCACTTCAAAATTAATCCCACGCTCCCTCGTCTCTATTATCTAATCTGTTTGTGTTGATATGACACAAATTAAAAAAATGGATAAATAAGAAACCTGAGGTGCCCTGAGCACTTAAAACTAACCACTGGGAGCGAATTCCAAATGACTGTGTTATATTTGCATTGGCGACGTTGCTTTGTATTACAGAGAAGTTTCATCAGAACTCAGCTGCACCGGAAGGGTTGAAGCATCACTGTAGGGTGGGTTTTACATTGTTTTTATTGAACAATCATGAGTCTAAAAGCTTACTACACTCTTTTTTCTTCTATTGTTTGTTGACTGAAGCTTTGACCACTGATCAATGTACACCATTTACTCTAAAGCAATGTGTGTGCACTCGTATCTCATTCAGACTTTTTGGGGATTTCATTAGAGTTGCATATCTTACACATTGATTTGTGCGTGTTGCATTTTATTTGTTTAAAAAAAATCTCTGTCTTTTTCGCATTGCATGTATTTTTTATTGGCTGAATTAATAAAGCATAAGGATTGGATGTAAGTTAAACATCTGGTTCAACCATACAATGATTTTGGCAGTGATTATAGTTTGAGAATGGGTTATGAAATTGGCAGTTAATGATGTGATGAATGCGAAAACCCAGGGCAAAGTATGGCTGTACCAAGCCCACATACACACTGGAAAGTTTTGAGATTGCTAATTGCATTTAAGTAAATCCCTGAAATGTAAACTCAAAAAAGTTTGAGTAAATCCCTGAAATGAATGAGAGTCTTAACTGGAGGTTTATGACCCACCAGGGGGCCGCAATGAAATCAGGATGACATAAAAGGATTTAAAGGTGCCATAGAGTGCATTGACTTGAAGTGTTAAACTGTTCTCTGATATATACAAAGGTGTGTGTGGCTTGGATAAGTTAACATTGTCAAAAAACTATTTTATGTACTCATTTAAAACCACATTAATTACCTCTAGAATGAAAAGCTTGTTTTTGACCATATTTGCAACAGTCGTGAATATTAATGAGCTCTGCTCTGGCGCTCCGCAGCTCATGTCAGTGCCTGATGCTCACACACAGCGTGATGTGCTCTAAAATACATTTGTGCAAAATAACCATAATTCATCTGTGAAAAAAAAAAAAATTTACAAACTTAGTAGATGCCTTGTCAAATGACAATTACTTCAACTGAAGTGGAGAAAAGGTTTGCATTAGGAGTGAGCTATCTGTAGTCAATTAAGTCTGCTCCTCCATTACTGCTCTTTAGTTATATGTTGTGAATAAAATATAGGCAAAATTATCATTTTGCAGTTTTAAAGTACCCACCTGAGCCAAAAACTGAAGATGCGACATCACTTTTAAGGGACTGTTTCATATGGATTTATTAATCATTATTACTTTTCAATGAACGTGAACTGTCATAGTTTATTAAAGATGCAAACCCCTCGCTGCACGTCAGCTGCACCTTCAGCAAACCTCCTAATATGTGCAGCACGAGGACTTTTATGATAATTTATGAGCGTCAAAAGTTGTTAATCTGTTCAGCAAAATATTTGACTGCGTGTCACTGCATCCCAAATGACTAAAACAATATAACTATAGAAATCTCCACTGTGCTGAGCGAGAGTGCTTCTCTTCCTGTTAAACTGAACAGTCGCATCATTGATGATGTAAGCGTGCTCAGGTTCGGAAGGTAAAGATGCTGTGTGAGTGCGGGCCATCGGGGAGAGGGGAGGGGGGACAACCGCGCTTTGGCACAGTTCCAGGCACGGTTCTAGTGAGAGTATGCCCTAATGGATGAAAAGGTGAATTTAAACAGACCTTATGCCTCTTTTGGCTGGCGCTGAATAGTTTAAATCCTGTATATCCCACATTTTGCATTTTGACGAGCTGTAAACAGATGAGACACCGGGCCTGTTTCAGTAAACTTCTCCTTTAGTTTCCCTCCTGTTTTCAAAATAATTGTCTCACATACATAGTATGTTTAATACATGCTTAGGTAAACTGAAAAATATGTATAAAATATATATGATTCTCGTAATCTCACTACGAAGCATGGTCAATCAAACACTACTGGGCTGTGCATATTAATAATCCAGTGTGCAACGTACCACCATGGGTTTTGTTTAAATTTTCCAGTTTTTTTTCTATTTTACACTATTTGCATGAAAATGAGGAAATAATTGTGTTTGAAGCACAAGGTGTGTCATTACCTGAACTCTTATTTTTTTAGATGTGTCTAGATATATCCAGAATTCATTCGATGGCACTTTTAAACAACTAGTTTGGTTTGTTTAACAGGGCCCAAACTCGGCAGTCATTGTGCCAGAGCAAACAATAAAGCAAATTTCTAAAGCTAGATGAATAAAGATTTAAAAAATGCTATACATTTTTCAGAATATACTTTTTTTTTTCAAACAACAGTTTATAGCTTATTATAGAATTCTTATTCTTAATATATATTCCTTTAAAGAGACCAGATCATGGATCCTATAGTGATTTTTCTTATAATTTCTGTCATTTACTTTTTGTTCCAAAACCCATAAGGCTTTTGGTAATTTTTCAGAACTCAGATGAATATGTTTTTAATAAAATCTGAGAGATTTCTGTCCCTTCATTGAAAGTCTACCAGTTCATATGGGTTTGGAGCAACATCAGAGTGAGTAGGTGATGGCAAAATATCTGTTCAGGAGGAAACTTTAGGTAGTTTCAGCAGTGAAACTTAAACCACACTGAACTGAACTGAACTAAACTAAACTCTGAAATCTGGACTTTACTAGAACATGTTAAGCTGCTTTGACACAATCTACAATGTAAAAAGCGCTATATAAAATATAAAAAAAACTTGAATTGAATTGAATAGTTTAAAGGGGTGGTCCACAGTGTATTTTTAAGCCTTGTTGTGTTTATAAGATGCAAAGCACTGTGTGCTCATGCTTCATTTGTAGAAAATCTTGTTATTTATATATCTTACTTTGATTATATACAGCTA
The DNA here is from genome assembly GCA_903798125.1 of Danio choprae. Classification (NCBI taxonomy): domain Eukaryota; kingdom Metazoa; phylum Chordata; class Actinopteri; order Cypriniformes; family Danionidae; genus Danio; species Danio choprae. The sequence goes on along the minus strand of CAIGQW010000302.1, from coordinate 3,441,985 downwards.
CTCAGCTAACATAAAAACGACTGTCATATTTCCTAGTTCCTCAAGGGGCTCTGATTGGTCAGCTAACATAATGTGCTGTGATTCGCGGATCGGCTTCACATCACCATGTCACGCCCCTACAAGCATGTGCTTTTGTGCTGTGTAAACAGTAGCTGTTAGCTGTATCAGTTTGTGCCTGAATCAGACAGAAAATGAAGAGGACACAGCTGAACCTCACGCCTGCTCTCTGAAATAAAATCTGACAAGTGTCTTTCACATATATTCGGAATAAGCATGTATAAGTAATATGAAACGTTCACATATCTTTTGCGAGTTTGTTATTTGAGATGTAGAACGCAGAGAAAGCAGACGCATAGAGAGACACTGAAAGCGTCTGCATAGAGAGACACTGCACACGCTGCTGAAGATGGTGCCAAACATCATTTCCCGTTGTTTACATCCTTGTTTACATCCTCGCTACAACATACCGTTAATGCTAGAATACCGTAATGTTCATGTAATTGATCAATTTTAACAAATAAAAATACTTACAGGTTGTGGCTCACAATCCACAGCTTCGTGGGTTGGAGGAGTTTTAGCCGAATCCAGCACTGAACTGAGAGAGATTCTGGAAGCTGTCCTTTGTCAAATGCTAGCTATATATTTTTTTATAATTCTCTGGAACATAATTAAAAAATAAATTAAATTGTAAGCACTTCTCTCTTTGTGTCGTGTCCTTTGGAGACCCAAATACAGAAACAGAACAAGCTCTGTGGAAATAGCAGCGTTTGGACGGCATTTTAGCTTTCTCTGCTATAACATTACATCGCCTCTGGCCACGCCCCTTTGCTGCGCGGGGTGTGTGCGCGTGGTGAATGCACGTAGCCTGAAGCGCTTGTGATCTCACTAGCCCTGATAGTTTTTTTTTTGTAGTACCCAAACTTCATTCGCTTGTAGGCTTTGCTAAGATAACTCTGTAAAAGCCAACGTCTCCCTTTGCATTTTACGTTGAGGATATTACATTCAGAGATGTTGTTTATGTTCACACAGCTACATTACACATCAACTAAAGTTTAAAATATGATATCATAGTGGACCACCCCTTTAAATAGACTAAATGCATTTCTTTTAAAACAAGATGACCACCTGTATTATTCATTTCTATTTAGCTGCACTAATGTGGTCCACTAGCGACTAGCCTATTTAGTAACAGTCACTCCTAAATGGCATCCTGGTCTTCCTAAACTTTGTACCTATGGAATGTTGCTCTTGTTTCATAAGTAGTGAGTAATACAAGCTAAAAAGATTCCTAATTTTATTAACTCCCTTTTCATTGAACAACAACATTTTCATTGAAGAACTACTATTCCCAAACCAACTCAGACAGTAATATATCATTTTAGACTACTAAAGTTGTTAATAAAGGTCACAACATAAACATTGCATCATGAAAAGTTATTGGACCAAAGGTCAAGCTTCAATGATGCAATTCAATAGGATAAACACGTAAACAAAGTACAAGAAACTGTTAATTAACATATTTTTTCAGAGAAAAAAAATGTATGGTAAAAATAAATTTATAAAATCCTTAATCTTTATTTGATAATAATAGTAATAAAATGTATAATAAATAACAAATGACTGGAAAAGTCATGCAGTCATCAAATTTTGTTGTGGACAATGAAAGTTTCATGGAATCAAAAAGACTTGACAATTGCTTTGTTGTATTTTTGAGTGTGGTCATAAATCTGGAGTCACACCTGTAAATACTGACATAGAGTGCTAACAACTTAGTTAACTTACCAGCAGTGCTAACAAACTCACTGATGTGAACCGACAACACAAATTCCAACAGATTAACCATTTTCATGTCTGCTCTATTTTGAGAAAAGACACAAAAGTCAGACAAACAATAAACATCCTAAATGTGGATTTGATGGATTCTAAAATGTCACTGCTTCAGTACTTTAGAGTCCACAACCACAAACAACTTCCATGCTTGTAGAACATCCAAACAGCACCCACTGCTGCCGTCATCAAACATGAGCAACTGGCCGTACCACTAATAGGCCTGAACACTGAACTAACTTCATGACTGAATCATTGAAAGCCTGATCTGTGCACTTGTAAAAGCTTCATAGTAGTTATGTGGATTTCCCATGAAGCCAATATTGCAGTATGGTTGCAGTAAAATCTAATTAGCCTGCCATCCTACAGAAGAAAAACACCAAGAGTGGGACTGGAATTTTACTGCAAAAGTACTTTGTTGCGCATGAGGAGTGAGTTTATACGTTCCTTTAAAGAGTTTGCTTTGTTCCCATTGTTCATTTTTGCATCACTTCGTTGGAAGAAAGGTGGTTTGTACTTGGAGATGTAGTTTAGTGGTATAAGAGTGTTGAAAACAAAGAGTGAATGATGAGTCAGCAAATGATCTGGCTTTAAAGTCAAATTATTCTTATAGAACTTTTTTATTGTTGTTATTCATGTGGCCTCATAATCTTCTCCATCTCTCCACTAATCCACCAACAGCAAACTATGATCAAAAAATATGTTCTTACATATTTGTTCTTTTAAATGTATTCAATTAGCCCTTTTATCAAATGAGGATAACAGAAGCACTTTAAATCACCAGAAAATCAACAGTATTCAGCGACAAGTCTCAGTTAGTTTAGCATTATGCATAATCAGGACAGTTGAAAAACAAACAGATGGATAATTCAATTCAATTCAATTCAATTCAATTCAAGTTTATTTATATAGCGCTTTTTACAATATAGATTGTGTCAAAGCAGCTTAACAAGTTCAAGTAAAGTCCAGGTTTTAGAGTTTAGTTCAGTTCAGTGTGGCTTAAGTTTCACTGCTGAAAGTTCAAACACTGAAGAGCAAATCCACCGAAGCGCATAAAGAATAAATATGGAGTTCTAAAAATGCTCCAAAACACGTCACAAAACTATACATCTTAGTTCAATGCAGACTAGGGAATAAAATATTGTACATTATAAGCAAGTGCTTTTATTTTAAAAGAAATATGAACATTTTGTTTATATTGCATATTGTATGTCCTTTGGAAGGAAAGCATTTCATGTGATGTTTTAATTTTATTATTACTGATTAATATTGTTTAGTTTATATAATAAGTGTACTTTATTTACAAAAAACAGAGCATTTATGTAGACCTATTTAAATGTTTTCATGCAGCAATACATAACTGTCACCTTTGCATTGCTGACTGTCATGAACACGCTCACACTGAGGACTTTAATCTTGTAAATAGTGTTCAGTTCAGTTTTTTTGCTTCAAGTCATAATTCAATTTTTTTTTATTCAAAGTGTTGGTAAACATTGGTAGATTATAAATCACCACAGTTATGGCTAAGAATCTTCTCTACCTATTATTATTATATAACCAGTTGTTAGGTGATATTTTTGGGGGGAACTGATATTTTATTTCAGTGAATATATATATAAAACAACAGAAGAGAACAGTAACACAGAAGTCTTTACTCTTAGTTTTTAACAGTAACATACACCCTGTAAAGAAGATTTCTTATTAAAGTTACTTAATTATGTAATCATTCCTATTAGAAATTTTATAGCCAATTTAATTATTATTTAATGATATGCATCTAATATTATTTTTCTCTGCTGTCCCTTAAACTACTGCAAAATGCATCCTTTGCTTTGGTCACGTGAACCGAAACGGCTTCATTCTCTCAGACTCCTCCTGTTCCTCTCTGAATGCCTCAGGCCAGGTGAATGGCTGTTTGCATTAGCCTGCACCTTGTCAACAGAGCTTATAAATGCTGTTGTCCCTAAATGAGAGTGATATCAAAACCTCAACGCAAGCATTGGATTAGCCGGCCCACTGGGAACCCCCTGTTTCCCCAGATTCCCCCCTGCCCTCCAACCCTACCCAAAGTCATCTTGCTCCCTGTTTGGGCCATTAGACTAACTGTGTTACCCGGCCCGTGTTTCCCCTGCAGGCCCTCAGCTCATCTCCAGTAAGTGGATAATGCCTTTAGACTGATTATGAGAGCGAAGGATGCTATTGAGACGGGGCCCTGCAGCATTGAACCCCCTTTACAGGCCAAATATTTTCACAGCCGTCCAGGTGTTTTCCTCTCGAACAGCATTGGCACAAATGTGAGGACAGACATTTCACTTAGAGTAGCACTATAGATACTAGATTCAGTTTAAGACTATAGTTATCCCCAAAAACTATCATATTACATGAAATACTTTTCTTTGTTGTTTAACAAAAAGTTCAGGCTGATGTTTTTTATGTATGTACATAATACATGATATTGTAGTGATAACACTAATACACTGTAAAAAAGTGTTGGGTTCCACACAATCGATTTGTTTTGGGACTCCATGAAGGAATTAAGTTAACTTATTTTTTTACAAATTTAAGTAGATTGAACATAAAACAATTGAGTTGTCCCCCCCAAAAAACTCAAAAATGTGTTGTTTCAACTTATTTTTAATAAGTAGCTTCAACAAACCACAAATATAATTTTTTTGAGTGTAAAGTTAACACTACTAAAATACTGTAATATTTTTGTTGTTGTTTAAACCTCAAATTCAGACCTCAAATGTGAAGTTTATTTATAAGGTTAGTATTTTAATGATTTTGAAGATGGGACTTTTTTCCTGAGGAGAGCACCCTTCTTATGGACACTTATTCTAGACTCTGTAGTGTTTAAATGTAAAATATAAACAGCATATCAAACAGCAGTATTTAGTTGCTATTATAATTTGTTCCAGAACAAATACTGTAGATTTGCCTGACGTTTATAACGTCATATACATATTAAAATGCAGCCATTGTTTTTTTTGACAGATTTGCTTAGCATTTATATATTGTTGTTTGTTAAATTTTCAGATGGTGACATCTCTAGACTGTATAAGAATAATAAAGGCTTTAATATTGAAAGGGAGCAAACATGGATCCTAATGTTTGTTGAGAAGCATTGTTTTTCTCAGTAGACATTGAATGAAATTATTCAAATGATAGTTCTAAAGTGATGTTTTTGAATTAGCATCAGACTGAACTGTTAATAAAGTCGACTTCTGTGGCAGAAGAAAGAATTTCCTCACTTAAATGAGTTTTTAAGCCACTATGTTTTTTTATTCATTTATTATTATTTACACATTTGTGATGTCGAACTGTTGTACTAACGCCCCAAATATCTCAAAAATAATGTATAAAGTTTACTGTTAGGGTTAGGCCTTGAAGCTTACTAGAATTTTTGACATTTTAAGTGATTTTAAAAATGGAGACCCAAAGTTGACATAGCCGATATCAAGGTCCAAATTTAAGGTAAAAGCATAATAAAGTAACAACACCAATCATGAACTCATTCACCTGCTATCACATATATTTTCATTACTGCTGCAATACAATGCCATTTAGACTAAGACAATAATTGTATTTTTTTGCTCAATTATTTGTTTATTTGTTCACTGCACTCCCAGAAATAAAGGCATACAACCTGGACTGAGACTGTACCTTTTTTAAAAGGTACACTTTTGTACTTCTTAGGTACTAATATATACCTTTAAGTAATTGACATGGGCACTTATACAAATGTATACCACCCAAGCTTTTGTATATTTACTTTTGAGAGATTTATATTAGTTTAATGGTTTAAAACCTTTGGCACAGATGTATATTAACAACTTTAATTCTTCCATCAACGCAAATAGTTTTATGCTTAATTCAGGCCTTTTGGTATTACTTACAGGCAGCCTCTTTCCTCCCAGTCCAACAATTGTGTGAAATTCCCCATCAGGCGTGTTTGTCGAGCTCTTCCTTTTCTTGGGTCAAGAGTGTTTGCGCTGATTGACAGACCTGAGTAGGAAGTTGTGTTTCCAGTGGCCTTCACCTTCACTGCTCTCCTGATATCAGAAACCGTTATCAGTGAGACTTTCTGTAGACCTTCTGACTTCTTCACGTCTCTCTCGGCTCATATATGCATATATCTAATACACGGATCATATTCACCCAGCGGAAGGAAAAGGGGGTTCGCATGAGAGGGAAAACCCAATAATGAACAGAGAAGCATACGAAACTGCACTCTTAAACATACTACTGGGACTATAAATCTAAATAATAATAGTAAAAGAAAGAAAACAAAAGTATATTAGTTGAAATTTTGAATTGTATTGAGTTAAAATGCACTGTGAATATGGGTCAATGACAGTGAGATTTTGAAGTTTACAGAAAGCTTGTATGTGTATAATTTTATGTTTCAAAGAACTTACTTGGGAAGAATGTCAATAAAGTAGTGAATAATTTAAGTAGATGAGTTAATAAAATGTCAAGATTGATTGATTGATTGATTGCCATTTGGTGCATTCATGTAAAAATTATTATTGTGGCCTGTATTTATGAATATATTTATAATAATAGTGATCATACTAAATTTTGTTGTATTTAAATTATTAAAATGTTCTTGTTGACAAGTAAGTAAAACTTCAATAGATTTAAAATGGTAATGAATTAGTTTGATCCTTGGAGTCTTTTTTTTTAGTCGATGCTTTTTAAGTATTTTTTTAGTCGATGTTTGACATAATCTCAACTGAAAATGAAGAGAGGGCCCCTTTAAAAACAGACAATAGTGTTTTGTTTTTATCACAGGTCTGCCAATTGAGGGGTTGAGCGCAATCACATAAAAAAAAAAGCAAATGAGAAGCGTCTTGAAGGGGGCGGGGCATGTCAGAGAGTACTAGAGAGCATTTGATTGGTCAAGATTTGATGAGAAAATGAATTATGAGGTAATGTGAAAAAAATTGTTGATCCTTTAAGCTTTAGATGTTTATATCAGTTTTATATTTTCTAAATGCGAATTGTGTGACTAGCTTATAGATATCCTAAAAACTAACAATGCTGATACTAACGTCTAAAACACTTTATTTTAATTTCATGGAACCTTTAACAGTCTATGCAAGAAGCTGAACATTATTTACTGCATTGGTACCTAGTCCTCAGGCAAATGGTCCGAAGTGACATGTGTTTTTTGAGTGAATTGTACTTGAAAAAAATCTATCTAAAACATTAAAAAATCACCAAAATTAGACTGGACCACGGGAAACACTTTGTAGCTTGAGACAGTATCTACTACAAAACTCACTTTTGGGTAAATCCAATAGTCACGCTAACTCAAATTGAGCCAGTATGGCGTACGTGACTATATAATGCCAGGTTTGCCAACTCTTTCAGCGCTTCAGTTACCCCAGCAGTGACTGAAGTGAAAGACCTTTAACAGTCTATGCAAGAAGCGGAACATTATTTACAGCATTGGTACCTTGTCCTCAGGCAAATGGTTCGAAGTGACATGTGTTTCTTGAGTAAATTGTACTTTTATAAATTTTTTGTGTGTGTGAATTAGAAAAAAATTTATCTAAAACATTAAAAAAAATCACTAAACTTAGACTGAACCACCAGAAACACTTTGTGGCTTGAGACAGTATCTACTACAAAACTCACTTTTGGGTAAATCCAATAGTCACGCTAACTCAAATTGGGCCAGTATGGCGTACGTGACTATATAATGCCAGGTTTGCCAACTCTTTTAGCGCTTCAGTTACCCCAGCAGTGACTGAAGTTGAAAGAAACAGTTCAGAAGAACTGATGAGCCGATGATAAGCATATACTGTATGTAAACCATAGTTTCTCACGGTTTATATAAAAAGGTGAGTTGATGAAAGCTAGTTTATGTACGTTTTGCACTTTTGACATGTAAAAAAAAATGTGTTACATATCATTATTGGGTGCTTTAAAAACATAATTGCATATATGTTACATATTGTTAAACCAGAAACAAGCTGTCCAAAAGAAAAGAATTGAGTTTGCCTAAAGCTATGGATTAAAGGTAATAGTGTTGTAAACAATGTTCAGTTTCCTTGTACAGAGCAATCGTTGCACCTCAATATACTGTAGTAATGGCAGATATTTGTTTAGATATTTGTTGATACACTTTTTAAGACTTAATGATCTTGGACTGCATGAATCAACGTAAACCTCAGTGTCATCTTAAAAAAAAAAAAAAACTTTATTAATAGGTGAACTACACTTTAATGTACTATGAACATGTTTGCTGCTTTCCTAATCAACTGACAAATAAATACAAGGTTATGTCCAACATCACATGCCTACTTTCATGAGGAAATGCAACTATTTAATGAATTGTCATAAAAGTGGCTTAATCGTACAAATTCATAGGATTTAATGTGTATGAAAACGTATGTTTTTTTAAAAGGAAGGCATGTCCCCGAACCCCACCACTAATCCTACTTCACATTGGGGGGATGAGCAAATCATACTAAAATGTACGAAAGCTATCATACAAATAAATACGAATTAGCTTCTATAAATCAAGATGTTACGAGTTGGATAAAATGACCATCATTCAGTGCTTCGCTATTACCTTAAAGACCTTTGATTTATGTTGATTTACCGCTACTACATTATGCAAGATTACTCCGTGTTCTTTTCAAATGACATTGTTTAACGCGTCCTCTGCAACCGGTGCAGTTCTTTGTGAGCATTGCTAATGACAGGGGAGGACGTGTCCTGACGTGTCTCTGAGACGCTGCCAGGACGCAAGACCTGCTGAGTAATCACTTTTCGTTTAAGATATTCCACTTCTAAACAATGAGGAGTAATAATACCTTATCAATGTCAGACTGACTTGTCTCGTTATGACAGATTTACTGTTAAAACAATACCACTGGCGCTCGAAAGCAGGCCTGCCCTGAGACGAGCTGTCTGCGCTTTGCATATGGGCCATTTCCAATTTTGTCACTGTATTACATCGCACACTCCCACCCATGTCACACGTCTATAATGTGCTGTTCTCCAAGCCTTAAAGAACAGAAATACAGGCTGTTTGACACCTATAATAAACTCTGTTTCGACTTGGTTACATTTAAAACGTGATACTGTTTGCTTAAAGTTTTGGGGAGCTTTTAGATTAATTTGTTGATTTATATCTGTGAAGAACGTTGTTATTTGAAATGCTTAGTGTAGGTGGGTGTCTGTGCGTTCATTTAGGGAAGTAGGAAGGAAGGAGGTAGTCTATTAACCGTAGTGCTACTTGGCCCTGACACCTTTAAGACAGCTGATGATGATCTATTTTTCCCAGTGGCCTGCAATTCAGGAACAAGAGGAGACAGGCCTGTCATCAAGAGCTTTCAATCATTTGGGCAATTAGCTATGCAACCGGTTGAGGAAAGTGGATTTTCAGTGCAAGTTCAGTGCTTCTGTTTTAGAGGGCAGACTCAGATGCCGCATTTCAGAGTGGCAGCAAGGCTACAAAACAGGCAGCTAAGAACAACACAAAACAGCAGGGAAACATTATTTCAATTGTTTTTATTTCATTTTATTAAATGCATTCCCAAAATACCTTTAGGCAGTTTTGTAGGGTTCAGAGTTCAGGATGAATATGACACTTCAGGGTGTGATGAATAATCATTCTGACCTCTTCAGCAGGTCCAGACGAGCAAGTACCAAATGGGGAGTTTACATGTTCAGCCAAAATCTAAAATATTTTATGCAGTTTCCTGGTATGTACACAACAATGATGTTTTGTGGACTATAAATTTTAAAGTTCAATTAAAATTAAAAAAAAAAAAAAAAAAGCCATCATTATCAATGCCCATTAATAGGGGAATCTTTGAAAACGGTGACGTCATGCCAGTGGTGTAATGTAACGAAGTGATAATACATTTATACAGAACTTAAGTATTATTTTGCGAGTATCTGTACTTTACTTGAGTTTTTATTTTTCTGGAAACTTTCACTTGACCATTTCTTATAAGTTCTATACTTTTACTCCAATACATTTCCCTGAAGCACATTCATTACTTACTACAAAATTGAACTAAAGGAACAAAGACTGCAAGTCAGTTTGACAAATCAGTGGTCTGCTGCATTCATATCGTTTGCGCATGTGCAATTGAGTGCTCACACAACCTCTGTGGTTCATTTCATTTTCCAAACAAGCCTGTGCATGATAGCGACCGAAAATACAATAAACAACAATAAAACCTCCAGGGATCCCTGTTATTCCCATGAAAAACGGGTGTTGTGACAGAGATGAACACCCCTGGCCATATTTGTACTGGAGAAAGTGCCTCTTGTTAGCCGAAAGATACAGAATTATTGGTGTTTAAAACTCACCATCTAACCTCAAGAAACTCTCTGAGGTAAAGTGCAGATTCAGCAGCCAACGGTGTTTGGAAGTCTTTTACTTGTACTTTTATTATTTAATTACATTAAATAGAACAAAAATAGAACAAACAGTGATTTTAACTTTTACCAACGTCATTTTCTAGTAAGATATCTACTTTTACTCAAGTGTGTCTTTCAAGTACTTTATGCACCACTGCGTCATGCACATGTACGTTTTAGGTATGTAGACAAGCACAGGGTTTTATATGCAAGTGCGAACTAACACATACAACAATTGTAGAGTACTTGGTAGGGTTGTTCCTGCTCAAGAGTTTGCTAATGAATAATGAAAAACAAGATCACAAATGATTACAATACACGCTGCAAAAAGATAATGTTTAAAAAAGCATAATAGAGGTATTTTATGATTACGACATTTGCTGTGTATACAGAGGATTTGTTGATCATACAAAAGAAATTGAATAAATAGATTCAAGCAATAGCAACTAGAAGTATACTTGAAATATTTTGTACTGCATTTAACATTATAAATAATATTTTGAAATGGTGCAAACGAAACATAACCTCTCGAAACGTTTACATTTTATGATACACTACCTCTGCCTCAGTTTGCAGTTTAGTTGCAAACACTTACTTTGCCATGAGAGTTAGCTGCCCATGAACAAAGTGTATACCTTGACCATCAAACACTGTAGTCATAGCTGGGGCCTGGAAGAGTGTGTTTCTTGTTATTATGTCAAGATGATGCTATTTTTTTTGTTATTATTAAAAGCGAATCAGCTTTTCATGCCTTTCCAAGGGATGAGGAATCATGCTTGATGTCATTGTTTCTTTTTGTATCACTGTGTACACAAATGTTGAGGAAATCCAGACATGTTAAATGGTTTTCATTTCCGATACCATTTAACCAATCAGAGCAGAGTAGGCCATCAGAAATGGTTTAGAGGATTCTTAAATGAACATGGGCTGTGCAAAAAGAGGACATGGAAATTTGTATTTGGCAACATTGTGGCAAGTGTGTTAAAGTGAGCTTTAATGATTGTAAATCTATTCTAGGAGACCTCCAAAACAAAATTGGGAACATTTAAAATGGCACCAAATGGGACACTTTACACAGAAGCCATTATGAGTTGTAATAAGTTCAGTTTCTATCTGTCTGGATGACAAAGACTCTTTTATTTGCTAAAGTCTTGTATCTACAACCCTGTATATCCTGGCCTGTTCCATTAACATGGCCAAGTAATGACAACGTCAGAAACTCCACCTAACACTCACCATGTATGATGCCCGTGCTCCCCAGGACTGAAGACAGAAGCCAGAAGTTTCTAGGCCAGCCAGCCATCAACAGAGCTCTGAGTGAGCCAGAGTTTTGCACTAAACGTGTATAGCTGATTAAGTCTCGGGCCAAGCACAACATCGTTATGTATCTTAAAAGCATGACGAGTTCAAAAGCTGACTCACTGAGGTCTTTACACATGGCCAATATTAAGATATTAAGACTAAACAGCAGTAGGACATTTAAGGTTCATTGCCAAAGACTCTGTACTGATAACTAAGATTCTAGTTCAATTTAGTAAAAAGTACCATGCAATGATGTTTACTTGCCACTTCACAGGATAAATATCAACTGAAAAAGGATTAAAATATGAACAAGTTTGAAGTTGAATGGATTGTCTGTGTTCGTTTAGGGCTGGAATACACAACTATTAAAATCTGAACCGATTTTAAAACACCAGCCATCATACACTTGCCAACTGGGCATTATATAAATCCATGAGGATCACACGCTAGAGTTTCAAATTATTCAAATGTTAGAAATTCACACAGAAACTGTCAAGTGCAGGGATCAATGCGAGGAACAACAGAGACGAGGATCCAAGTGTAGGTAAAATAAGATTATATTTAAGGCAAACAAGGACAAACAGAAGTGGCTGGTACAAAAAGGGCAATCCAAAAACATGGTCAAAAAGCAGGCATAAGGTCATACCAGGCGGCAAAACAGGAACAACGATAAACAAGGCAATGATCAAAAATACAAACAGGCAAAAACAAGACGCTGAACATGCAAGGTACACACATCAAAGACTCCGTGATAAGATGGTGTGTGTGTGTGCGCGCGTGTGTGTGTATATAGTCCGAATGATCAGTGATACAAGTCTCAGCTGTGTGTGTGTGTCATCAGCCGTGATCAACATCTGGTGTATGTGACATGGCCTGAAGGGATTTGTAGTTCTCAGCAGCATCTGTAGTTCACCAGCGATCTGTCAGGAAGGATCGCAGGTGATCGTGACAGAAACACATGCCTGTCGATTTAGGAGATGAATGATAAATGAAAACATTTTGTTCTATTATTCTCTGACTGAATGGATTTATAGCTGAATTGTGATTTTTCTGTAAAATAAATCATCTAAAACCTGCAGACTAGGTCTGACTAGCAACTAGGATTGACTTATCTAAATGGCAAGGCCACATAGTGTGTTCAAACTTATAGGTAAAATGCAATTGTTAATAGTAACATAGAAAATGTTGATGAAGTAATTTGTGGCTATTTGAACAGTCAGTGTTTGGGATTGACAACCTTCTTTAAACAGAAAAGGTTTAACTCTAAAACTGTCGCATTCTATTGAATTCTTCAGACACAGATTTCATTTTGCTTATAATGAGTGAACCATTTATATATTAAATATATTGACATTTTAGTCAAATACTTCAATTATAATTCAGATTGCTTAAGACCCATCAACTTTACATTTTCATAAAGATTTAATCATGCTATCCTTCAAATCCTTTAAACCCGCAATAAAGCAGTCCTAAAACGATCTAATCTTTTAAAGATATTTTGTTTGATGGTTTAACGAAAAAACAGCCTTTGCGCATGATTGAAACACAGAGAACGGGAGGATTTAGCACCAGCGAGGAAAGCAGGTCAATCCAAATGACACAATACAGCGCATTTCTCTATCACTGTCAGGTACTAAAACAGACACGAAAACATCGATTCATCTTATGGTGACAACTAAGTAATTTTCTATCAATGTTACGTACATGAGGTGAGTTATCCATTCATTTTCTTTTCAGCTTAGTTCCTTTATTATTCAGGACAGCGGTCACCACAGGGGTCCAGCATATGTTTTACGCAGCGGATGCCCTTCCAGCTAAAACCCATCACTGGGAAACACCCATACACTCTCATTCACACACATACACTACGGACAAGCTTTAGCTTACCTAATTCACCTATAGCGCATGCCTTTGGACTGTGGGGGAAACCAGAGCACCCGGAGGAAACCCACGCGAACATGGGGAGAACATGCAAACTCCACACAGAAATGCCAACTGACCCAACAGAGGCTCGATCCAGCGACCTTCTTGCTGTGAGGCAACAGCGCTATCCACTGCGCCACTGAGTTATCTAATTTAAGTTAATAAAGATATATAAAGAAGTTGCCACCCTCATAATGACCAGTAAGTGATATTAAAACCAGGGGATTGGGGCTTTCTGTGGAAGTAAAAAGTATAAAACTTAACTTCTTTTACAAAATATGATTTATGTGACAATGTTTCACATATTCATGAATCAAGTTTATACTTTACAAACATCAATTAGCAACACCGTCTTCCGAAGTAGGAAAATAAGATTGACAGCTCATAAATACACAAATATAGTATGTCTATCTATTTCTGAATGCCTCTACATTAGAATTAAACCCACGACCTTAGTATTGTTCGCTCTATGCTGTATTATTTGAGCTCTGGTCTTAGTTGTTATGCAGTACAGGCCTTTCCATGAGTGGAGTAATTACAGTATGTGCTGCTGGTTTATATTCACAAAAGTACATAGACCTTCTATCGCAAGAGGACTAAGACATATACTCTCTATTTTGCTTTGTTTTTTTCTCTCATATTTTATTACAGCCACATTAAGTGCTGTAATTGCAGTTCATAGCTTATACGGTTTATACCTCAAGGTTTTCCCATGGTCCAAATGATCAATAGTGACCGATTACTGCGGTACCTGGTAGCATTTTTGGGGAGAAAAATGTATATGAAAATGACTGTGCACAATAAATCTAACAAGAAAGAAAATGAAATGATCTTACAGAGATTAATATATCTCTACAGAGAAACGCAATATTATGCACTTTTTTTTACACATTATCTTTTCTTTTTTTTTCCTTTAGGATTTTTTCAATTACTTTTTACTTATTTTCCCATGGAAAACTTACAGTCTTGTAGACAACAGGTTTCTCAAGCTTTCAACGTGCACAGGATATTTGTAATGAGAACAAATAACATATAAGGCTGCATATAATATTCAATGTTGGGAGATTTGTTTACCTCTTAACTATTTCTAGATGTTTTTGTTTGTCCTCTTGATTCCTGTGAAATGGCAACGAAACCAGGAAATTTATTTTCCTTGGAGTAGCCTATATGACGGAAGAGTCATGTTCAAATATTGAAATCGGTAAAAGACTTCAATGGAATGAAAGTCGCTCTATTTAAGTACATTTTCATAAACGCGGAGAACAAACAATGCAGCAGCCCACAGAGCTATTATTTCATTAAATATAATTTCAGTGCTTGCTCTTAGCAAAGAAAAGCATACCCGGACAATGTATAAACTGTAATGTGAGATAATGATCTCTGATCGTTTTTCACATGAAACTCTGTGGTACGTGTAAGGAGAGTATGTGTGCATGTGGACCCTCTCTGTGTCCAGTGCAAAGCACAGTAGTACTGTATATGACAGTGCTTCATTCAGGAGCCCATAATTTCCTGCCTCGGTTCTTTGCTGGAGACACAGCTGGCCTAGTCTGACGTGCATCTCAGCCATTGTTTCTGCAAAGGATCAGCTCCCAGCTGAACTCACATCCTGCCTGTGAAGGAAGCAAAAGGGACAACACAAGAATGTGCACACATAGGCCTTTTTTCTCAGAACAGAAAAGTTTAACGAAGCCTAATGAAGATCTATGTGAGTGCAAAGAGGTTTTGACTGATCTGTTAAAGGAGCGAGGCTGTGAGCATGTCTTTAAAGCAACAGTTTCCCAAAGTTGCCTCGGGTCATACTCAAAAATTGCTTGCATCACCTGTTTGGAAACAATGTAGATGTTTGGATGTGTTTTTCAGACAGTATTGTGTGTGGAATGGGATTCAAAATGGCAATCATCGTTGCTGTTAACATGACCGAAAAGCTACACAGGCTTACTGGAAAGATGTGTCTCTACATGTTTTCAGAATTTAATTTTCAGTTGAAATGAACTCTGGAAGCAGCAAAACACCAACACCTTACCTTTAATGGTAATTATGCCAGAGAATATTATCAAACAAACAAACCTCATTAACACAGTTTCTAACATAATAATGTCTCAAGTATCATCTCAAAAGCACCTTTACCATATTGCATTATTTGCAAATACTTGTCTCAGTATGTACAGTAGAGGTCATGCACACTAGGTCATTCTTAAATTTTCGATTAGGTCAGCAATCCACAGACTGCAGCAGCAGCGCAGAGCAGAAGATGTGTGTTTGTTGATAGATTTTTATAATTTCTGCATCTGTGAGGTTCCTAGTCAGAAATGTCAGTCGATTTCCCATAATGTAACATTCATTCATTCATTCATTCATTTTCATTTCGGCTTAGTCCCTTTATTAATCTGGGGTCGCCACAGCGGAATGAACCGCCAACTCATCCAGCATATGTTTTACGCAGCGGATGCCCTTCCAGCTGCAACCCATCACTGGGAAACATCCACACACGCACTCATTCACACACATACACTGCGGACAATTTAGCTTACCCAATTCACCTATAGCGCATGTCTTTGGCACCCGGAGGAAACCCACGCGAACACGGGGAGAACATGCAAACTCCACACAGAAATGACAACTGACCCAGCCGAGGCTCGAACCAGTGACCTTCTTGCTGTGAGGCGATCGTGCTACCCACTTCGCCATTGTGCAGCCAAAATGTTAATTTGTCAATTTGCTGTAGTTTTGACATCACGTTGCCCACTGTATGTATGGATGTAATGAGGGGGAGTAAATTAACAGCAAAATAAATATTTGTGGGGGTGAATCTCTTTTAGCACTACTTGCCGGCCTTTTGATTTCCAAAACAGCGCCAAACATGATGCATCAGAAGGAAACTGTTTTGCTCTCAGTGATCTGAATATCATTAAGAGCTCGCAAAACCCACATAACCCCAGGAGTTCTGTGGTCCGCACACTTTAGAACATGAGTACAAAATAAGCATATTTCATCTATTTCTTCCAATGCAAACAAAACCTGAGTTTTGGCAGTGGCCACTGTGCTTTGCTGATATGCAGCTGTTAATCGTCCTATAAGGGACTTGGTGAAATCTGCGTACTGTGTGGTAAGTAGGTGTGCGGTCTTGCTTCTTGCGATAGTACAGGCCTCCTTCCTTAAGCCTGAATAGCACTTCTTGGCACACGTGGGATCAGGTATAATGATGTCTTTGGCTGCCGGTACACTGTAAATGAACTCAAAATGCTTGTGTTTATGAGTGATCGGGCTGCTTGGGGACAGATCAGAAGCAGGCCTGTAGCTTAAGTTACGTTATATATTTAGTCAACTGAGCTCATATTTTTGAGTCAAACTACATGGAAAAGAACATCAGAACCCGACCGAGCAGTGAAGGATGGATGAATTTAAAGAATTGAGCCTAGAGATGATAAGAATTGGAGGACCTCTGAGGAATTTTGCAGACTTGTACAAAATATAAAGCACCACATACCGGAGTATGTCAGGATTTGTGTAATGAGGGAAATTCCTTTTGGTAATTTCACACAGATGATGGGCTGGATTTTTTGTTATTATCTGGAGGACTTGCTCCTGCGAATATGCTGTCTAAACGCTGTTTTCTGGCCTGTGCCATTTTTCTTTCTAACTGAGAGGTATATTTTCCCTAAAATAACAAGTGAGAGCAGCAGATTTGAGTCTTATTTCTAATAGTCCAGATTAATGTTTTGTGGGCCCTTGTGAAGAAACTGAGGAAATTGTGGCATTTATAAAAAACGTGTGAGCTGGAGGCAGTGATGAAGTGAAAAAAGTGAGAGCGAGAAAGGAAAAAGACAAAAAAAGAATAAGGGAAAGAGAGAAGGGGCGGTTTTTGTCATCATATCTCCAAAGCCTCAGTTCTGCGTTAGACTCATGGAAAACTACTTAGAACTCCAGACGTGCTAGTCTTGCCAGAATCAGCTTCCATTCCAAAAGGAATTAATATTAATATTAGAGAGAGTCAAACCTGACATGTGCAATTTAGGCCAGAACCCGTATAAATCTATCCCAGAAGCCCTCGCTTCCGGTCGGCCGAGACCTGAAATGCTGGAACTTGGAGAGTGGAGCGTCTGAAATATCCATCGGCCAATTATCTCCCTTGCCCTGCTCGGGCTCAGAGCTCCATAAAAAGCCGTCTGTGATGGACTCTGAGGCATTTCTGTCTCTCGTGTGGATATGGCTCTGGGCCTCGTATCCCCTCTGACAAGCACTTAAATATGAAGGACAAAAAGAATTCTGCAGTTCATCTATCACCTGTTACAGATTTGGGCTGTAGCTGAGAAGTAATAGTATAGTGTTACCCACAGAAAGAGATCCATGAAATCTATTACTGAAATGTTCCTACAAGTGGTTCAGTGTTTGCACATATGGTTGGATGTGGGCATTTACCTTTTCTGAGTTTAAATGGAATGAGTTTGAATTTAAACATATTGGCCACGCCCACCAGGAAGTGGAAGTAGATTTAAAATCATCTATAAAGTCAGTACAAATATGTAGTAAACACAAAATTGTATTGATGACAATACAAACAGACTTATCAAACCTTCAACCTTAAAGAATCTAGACAAGGCTTTGTCATTCAAGCCAAGTTATTTCATCATGAAAATCACACACACCTTGCATACTTCATTCATTCATTCATTCATTTTCTTTTCGGCTTAGTCCCTTTATTAATCAGGGGTCACCACAGCGGAATGAACCGCCAACTTATCCAGCATATGTTTTACACAGCGGACGCCTTTCCAGTTGCAACCCATCACTGGGAAGCACACTCATTCACACACTAAGGACAATTTAGCTTACCCAATTCACCTATACTGCATGTCTTTGGACTGTGGGGGAAACCGGAGGAAACCCATGCAAACACAGGGAGAACATGCAAACTCCACACAGAAATGCCAACTGACCAGAAACCATCTTGCTATGAGGCAACAGTGCTAACCACTGAGCCACTGTGTCGCCCTATTTATACTTTCAAATACTATGAATTTTAATAACTATATAAATATATGCGATTTCCAATGCACTGTCTAGAATGGATGCACCATCAACAAATCTCTGACTGTAAAAAGGGTTTCCTGCTCTACTTCTTACCAACTCCAAGTGCTCGCAAAACGTCTGATATTATGGATACGTTTATTTAAAAAGTTTGATTTGTCAGGTCCAGTGTAGACAGTGTAGTAGTAGTATAGTATATACAGTACAGTTCCCTCCTTTTTACAGTATTTCCTGTTTTGTTTTCTTATTTCTTTTTGGTTTGCCTGAAATCTTTTTAAAATTATTTTTAAACTGCTAAATTCAATATTATTGGCCCTCTTAAGAATAGTTTTTTTTTCAGATTGGCAACAGAACAACCCACTGCTGTCCCCATGATTGCCTAATTAACCCAACTTTTCTACATGGTTTGATTTTAAGGTAAGTGTTGACTAGCAAAATATTGTCTACTGTCATCATGGCAAAGGCAAAATGAATTAGATAAAACAACTTAAAAAAAAATGTGTTGACAAAGAAATATTTGAAAAAGAATTCGTAATAATAGGGCTAATAGTTTAGTCTTCAACTGTGCGTGTATAAATTATTTGAGCAAATATGCTTGGAAAGATGAAACGTATATTATTTCATTTTATTGGATGGTTAGTAAGTAATGCTCTGTGCAGTCAATGAATGGCTTCTTGTAGACTCCCACGAGAGACCTTAGAAATGGAAGATCTAGCTGTTGGAATTACAGTTAAACGATCCGTTTCCACTGGTCTGTTATGAGAATGTGATTTTCATTTCCAGATTTATCAAAGCTAATAGATAATATTCGGAACTTAACACTACATCTACAAAATCACTTGACTGAGTCGCCAATGCTAAGACCCCACTGTTTTCGGGCCTTGTTCCACAGCCGCTCAGCAGGTTCAGTGTGTAGCCAATGCTAATATTCTTTGCACCTGTGTAATACGTGCTAGAGATCCCACTGCTTAAGTTAGCCGTGTCTGTCATGCTAGCTGTTTTCATCTTGCCGTTCATTTATTTCTCTTTGCCGCTGGCATGTAACCACCCATGATTGAGAGAAGTTGAGGGTTTTAATGTTTTTTTTTCTTTCTCTTGCGCAGCAGAGTCGGCTGGCAGTGAGGAGAGCTGTCCACCTTAAACGTCAAAATGACTAAGTATGACAAAGTGAATCAAGTGAGCTAATATTTGAACTTTTTTGAGCTCTGATGGATTGACTGTCCAACTCTGAGAAATATCTTCATAATATTTACTCTAATACTCCAGGAAATGAATGCCTCCAAATGGCAGTTTCAATTTACACCCTCTAAAATATTTCCTTTGCTCCCACACGCTCTTCGCTTTACATCATGTTTTCTTTATGCCCTTTTTAGTTTTCACATAAAAGGAAATGCTAGATTGTTGGATATTGCTGATCCTTACACCAGTATAGTTGAAGTTGAATATACTGTAGTTGACATATAGTTGGGCATAGGTGAGAAAACAACTGGAGGTATGAGAGTCAGAAAGAGCATCAGAAAATGAATGTTCTATATTGATCAGATTGAGTCATTTATAATATCCATAAATTGAAGAGGAAGTAGTTTGAATTGAAGATGCTTTTTTATGGCACAAATTGTAGTTTCATAACAACAAAAAAACTGATTAATGTCGTTTTATTTAAAATAGAAACAAAAAAGAAACTAAAAGAACTAGAAAAACATTTACTCAAAAAAGTACTTTTGCTGCTTGTTCAAACTGCACAATACAATTATTACATTTTTTTGGACAACTTCAATGTTTAATGCTCGATCCACTTACATTTGTACAAACAATTAAGTAAAGCTAATAGATTTGTGTTGGGACAACATGAAGGAATTGTGTGGAACCCAGCATTTTTTACAGTGTTGTGTGCTGGACTGGAAACATGATATAGACTTGGTCATTTGCTGGTGATTTTCATATTTTTGTCTTTTGTCATGGTCACAAGTGTTTTTTAATGAATAAAACAGAGA
The DNA here is from genome assembly GCA_903798125.1 of Danio choprae. Taxonomy (NCBI): domain Eukaryota; kingdom Metazoa; phylum Chordata; class Actinopteri; order Cypriniformes; family Danionidae; genus Danio; species Danio choprae. The sequence goes on along the minus strand of CAIGQW010000302.1, from coordinate 3,421,520 downwards.
AATAAACAGCTAGAACACTTAATAATTAGGTGTTGATGATTTTATGTAGAGATACTAAGATCCAAGAAAAGTTTCATGGTTTTTTTTAAGACTTATTTTTGGCATTTTGCTTTTATTTAACAGGACAGTAGAATGTCAGGAAGTGAAGTGGGAGAGAGAGAGGAATAGGATCGGGAAAGGTCCACGAGTCGGGATTCAAACTTGGGACTTGAGTGCTGTTGTACTATATGTCAGCGCACTAACCACTGGGCTATCACACCAAGACCCAAGCCAAGAAAAGTTAATGGGTAAAGAAAAGTTAATGGTAATATAATATTTATTGTCATTTCAACAGCTCATTTATTACAATGAAATAGAATGAAAATGCATAAAAACAAATACAATTTATTCACAGTGTTTTTTGCAGTGCATCATGAATATTTCATTTAGGCCAAAGTAGGTTAAATCTGCAACACTTTCACTCATTTCGCCATTTAGAAAATGGAATGTTTTGTTTTATTAAACATTTTTGCTATTTATGTGTGAAAATAATGAGATCGCACATTAAAACATGTACATGTTACTGTATATTTTGTAAACAATATATATATACTAAATTATACTTTATTTTGGAAACAAGTTTGTAAATATATCTAGAATCAGTGTTGGTTGTTCATTTACACAACAATGGCGTGTTGGGGTTTTGAAAATATGGCCATACCAGGCCAGTGCACAGTACCTGGCAATGCCAACTACTGACCTGGCATAAATAATCCAGTTGTTACATTTTTCACTGTTTATGTATTTCTATGTGAACAAGTGTTGTGCTCACAATGTAAAGAAAAAATGCAAGCGTCAAAGATTTCAGTTTTTAATAGATTGTTGTTGTCTAAACATACCCTCAGTATCATTATTGGCTCCTATTATTAACCCAAAAGAAAAACAGTAATAATTCAGTAAAAAAAGTACTTTTTTAATAAAAAAATGATATTTCTTACATTAAGCATATACTATCATCTTATGCATCACTTATAGTGTGTTTTAGTCAGTGTTTTTATTATATTTTTGTGCAAAAATATGATATATGGTATTGTTCTGCCTATTATGAGGAGTTTAGTGTAAACCACAGGGTTTTTTTGTATCGCTGTGTCTACAATGTGTGCTATGAGCAAGAGTACAGTTTATAGTGATCCTAGTTTAGTCTGAGGGCAGAGGAACATATCCTGAGCAGAAATGAAGTGGTTTAACTGAACGCTGTAACCTTGAGAGTCCGGCTAGAATTACAGGTGTACTTCCTTTCCCAGGCTGAGAGGAGGGAGTGCAAAAATCTCTGCGGCTGAGGAAAGATGCAGCCAGGCCTGCTATTGTCATACACACATTCGCACACAATGAGTCAGGCAGGTGAGCGAGTGTCTCTCCAGATCTGGCGCAAGTGAGGGAGAAAGAAAGAGCAGTGAAACCAGAAGCGTCTCGCTGAGGAGCTCACCTGGGGATGGAGCGCCGTTCAGGCTTATTCAGGTGTGAGGAGGGGTGTGTTGATTCCCCACACATACACGCACACACGCACGCAGATACATGATACTTCCTCTGGTCCCACATCCCAGCATGCCTCATTTCACACGATCAACTGCTTGCCAAAACATCAGTGCTATGATTAGATGTACTCAAACGTACGTATTTATATTTTAATATATTATTTGGGGTGTTCTTAAAGGCATAGTTCACCGTCTTGGTGGAAAACGAAAGAAGGAATTGTGGAAAATGTATCAGTGTGTCTTTTGTTGTTAGTCCTCCTGTTAAATTTTAATTCTCTTTCAAATAATTCCTAAGATTTCCTAAGAAGACTTTTTTCAATACATTTAAAAAAAATGGTTTTAATAACTACTTTTTAATAGCTAATTTCTTTTGTCTTTTCCATCATGACAGTACATACTATTTTACTAGTTATTTTGTAAGATACTAGTATTCAGCTTATTTAAAGCTATGCTATTTAAAGGCTTAACTACGGTAGGTAAATTGGGTTAGCTAGACAAGTTAGGCTAATTACCAAGTGATTGGACAACAATGGACTGTTAATAAAAAGGATTTCCTAAGAATACTAACAATGTTGACCTTATCAATTTTATTTACTTTTTTAAATGAATATTTGTTTTATTCCATAAAATATAATAGGAGATATTGTGAACAATTATTTATTATATATTATATTGTGAAAAAGAGTTTTCTTTGTTAAACATCACGTGAGAAATATTTTTAAAATAATGCAAAATTCACAGTAGGGCTAATATATGGTGTTGCACAATATGCCTCCTATAAGTCAGCCTATGTACACTCAAACAGGTCTTTTTGCTGCTTGTTCAAAGTACAGTACTTATTTAAAATAAGCTGAACAATTTATGCATTTTTTTGGAACAACCTAATTGTTTTATGTATAATCCACTCAAATGTAAACGTTATCTTAATCGATTTGTGTTTGGACAACATAAATTAATTGTGTAGAAGGCTGTGTTTTGTTTTTGTTTTTGTTTTTTACAGTGTGTTGGTTTTTGGCTTTCAAATAAGAAGGAAATCAACTAAAATTTCCATATTAATGCAATTAAAATATGATTTAAGTCAGTGAGGCCCAATATTTTTGAACTATCTTTTTGTGGATCAATATATCTAAAAATGTGAAAAAATGTTCTGTATTTCTCTTTTTTCTATTTACATTCATCTGAATTCCATTTTAGTGGGTTAATTACATTGTAGTAATCACATTGTAAGTAATAATTGTCAGTAATCATCATCGTAAAGCATGTTTTGTTAATTGAAATGATCAGGTTTGATCAGTTTTTAACGTTTTGTGCTTTTTTTTTTACAAACAGAATGGTTAAATGCTTGTGAAGTGGCTCTCAGAGCAGTTCTGATAATTTCATGTGCTCATGTTTCATATGGCAGACACTGAAAACCGCATGAGGGTCATGTGAGATTGAGCATGTGTACAGTAAACAAAGCACTGTCTGCACCATCCATTCACACAGAGACGCGCAGACCATGCAGGAATCATTTAAATAGCCTTTTGTATATTAATATTCTTATCCACTGATCCATTAGATTAGGTCTACAGCACATTTTTTAATAATATTTATACAAAATTTTCCAAGCTCCATGAGATTCAGAATTAATCAGCTAATCAGGTTTTTATTACTGCATTCTGTAGTTCCAACCATGTTTCATTCATTGCATAAATCATAGGGCCCCAATAGTCAGCCGTATCAAATATATAATCAAAGTTTTGCTTACACTTTGAATTATACAATGATAAACTGATGCCAGCGAAATGCAGAGCCTATACAAATGCATCCATATTGTTACGAACCCATACTTTTTAGCCTGTTGTTTACACATTTTTCTAGTGTGTTACATTACTGAGAGGAAGAGCACAGCTTATTTACAGTATGCATGCATCCAATCATAGCTGTAAGAAGCATGGATGGCATCTGAATGTTCCTTATTTCTATATCGATGCAAAGGTATTTTGTTTATCGTGGCATTGAATCATATGAAGTCTCTTGTACTGTATGTTACATGTACACAAGCAATCAGTTGTGCAGTAAGTAAATATTCGTAATATTTTTTGAGACGGTGAGATCACAAAACAGTTTCAAACTTTGTATATAAACAGGCATCTCTTGAATTAATGTTATTTGCATAAAAAGCAGATGAGGATGCTTTATACATATGCTCCACCAACTAAACCCTTTGTGACCATCTTCTGGCTGCTGTTTGCAGTCTTTGTGCGGATTGATTTCAGCAGCAATGTGATTATCCTCATCACTTTAGCGTCCACAGCCTCTTGTTTCTCAGCGCTGCAACCCTACACCAATATAGCTAGAGTTTATTTCGCCCGTTTATTTTTACTGGCAAATCTCTTCCGTCTTCATTCCTCCCACTCCTTAGCCTTCCATTGTTGGAGAGGAAGAACCAAGAGGATGAGAGTTTTGCTAAACATGTGCGCTGTTGGAAAAGTGTTCTTGCTTCCTTTTCCCTCAAACTCTTTCTTCATTGCCAAACATGCTGTGTTTGAAACAGCAATATATTTTTGGGATATTCATTTTCAATGATCATGTTATGTAAATCACATGACAACCACCCACCCATTGATCGTTACATTTGCATATTTTTCCTGAACAAAATGCAAAATCTGTCTTACATTTTTACCATGATTCAATCTTATTTGTTAATTACCAAAGATGGGAATATTTATAACAGGAATCATTTGATAACACATTCAAAAAAATCCGGAGTACTAATTCATAATCATTTAAATGTTTATGTTATTTCACCCATATTTTGAAATGTTATTTTCACAAATGGTTTGAAGCATTAAAGTTAACTGTACCACTTAGCATGCT
>CAIGQW010000302.1:3400032-3411907 GCA_903798125.1 Danio choprae | reverse complement strand
TTATTATTATTATTATTATTATTATTATTATTATTATTATTATTATTCATGCAGGTTTGGCACAAGTGAAAGGGAAGTAAATGATGACCACATTTTAATATTTGGCTTAACCACCCCTTTAATATTTTGTATTAATAGGATTTAATAATAATAAATTATATTCATGCAGTAGTTGTAATCCATCGTAAACCTGTTTTGAGCACAGACCTAAAAATGTTTATTTTTTTAATTTAAAAGAAGACGCTTGGCAGATTACTGTGAAAAATGCAAAAACCATTTGGTTTGGACACTGTACCAAACTTTCCTCTAAATTTAGTGTGTTCACATGGCAAGTGTCAAAAGATTTTCAAACTTTTGTATTATTCTGGTGAAGGAAAAAAGAATAGAAAACAAAAAACGATAACGTTTTGTCCACACCACAAAAACTCATAAAGATGCATATCATTGGAATCACTTGCAGAAGGTATTTCTGCAGATGAACGCTAAAAAGATTGATAGCCAATTAGATACCGATCTGCTTTAAAGAGTGTATAAAATGACAGACCATAAAACTATAGTTATAGCTGTAACGCCTGGTTGGCGGATGGTGACATAACGAGACGGATAATGAGAAATATAACAAAACGGGTTTATTGAACACTTACGGGAACATATACTGGATGCAGGAAGACAGGCAGACACAGGAACAGACGACCACACGAATCAAAATACCGGACAACGAAGGACACAGACGAAAGGGTATAAATAGATGAAGGAATGATTAAGCTAAAGAGACACAAGGGATGAACACAGGTGGAACAGATTAACATTGACGGTGGCGGGAGGAAGACAAAGAAAGCACGTGACAATAACAAATGATGACGCGGACGAACACTGACAATAGCAGAGAGAGACATATATATAATTGCAAAAATGAGCAGATGAGGTGGTATTCATGGTGTGAGTGTTTGAGTGATGACTGAAGGGATGTAAAGAGAGAGTGTGTGAGGGGTAATGGCTGATATTTCCATGTGTGTGAGTGCTTCTGTGAGAATGAAGTGAGAGAGAGAGAGAAGCGAGATGTGGAAGTTGATGTTCCTTTCCCTCAGGGATGTGACATCCCTGCAGAGGAACAAAACCAGCACGGTATTAGTAACAGGATATGCTGCTAGCGCAAACTGGAAACTTGTACCTCCTTATCTAGAGGGCAAGTGAGTCGTTTTGTATCGTTTTCCCATACATACCTGATCCACCCAATAAGGTCCTGTTTGTGTCTGTGAGCTCTCAATTTACTAGAAATTCCCCGACGATCAGCCTACACACAAGGAAACAGTATGACTTTCAGTCTCACGCTGACAATAGCAGCGATTTCAGTCAGTGTAACTGAAAGCATCAATATTGGCTAATTGCTTCTTTAATAGTTATTGTACAACCAATACAATGATGTATTGAATGAGAATGATCAATATTTCTGGCAGTTAACCTGTGTTTCTTGACATAGCAGGTTTAGCCTGACAGTCAGCTGTGTGTGACCTTGAATGCCTGGTGTTTACTAGGTATGCCTTTTTTTGTTGTCGTAATTTCCTGATTAGTTTTGTTATATTTGTTTATATTGACAACATGTTACATATCTTATAAGACGCTGTGATGAATAAGCATGTTCACATTAAGGAGAATGAATATCTTAATTGGAATTATGTGCTGCTTTTCTTTGTAAATTATTTTTCCCACTTTTTATTTCACACAAAAATGAAACCCTCAGTCAGTCCAAGTTGTTGTTGACATTCTTGTTCAGTAGGACATTCAGAAAGAATTTTTAGCTGAAAGTATTGGTGATTCAAGTTCTACTTTGACAGTTAAAAAACACAACTAATGTCTGCGCCTAATGAAGAAACAGTGAGTACAAAAAGCAGAACTTTATTTACAACATTATATATTTTATTTTGTGACAGTCAAGAGCACAAGGTACTTGTTGCATTGTGATATATAGTATGCATCGGACCAAACTCATGTGGACTGTTGCTATTTGTGCATTATGCAGTAGTACTGCAAAAGAAATTCAAGTACACTGAAACCTTTTTTTCAGTGTATTTTTCAATTCACTGCATTTGAATTATTTTAGACATAAAAATAAGGATCATGTCATTGAGCCTATTGCTGAGATTCTCTGAAATTATACCAGCTCAGTGTTTTCAATGTTAAACTCAAGGTGGATGTTGCTATTGATTATGATAGCAACAACCAGACATTAGTCGAGAAAGTCTGTGGCGAGACACAAATTAAGACATAATTGAGAGCTCTATTTGTTACCTCGCCTGAGGTTATACTGCTCAACATGACATCTCTCTTCACCCTTTCTCATCAGCTCTCGCTCTCCTACACCGCCTTCACCCGTTTCTGTTTCATACTAAGTTCTGAAGAGTTTTAGGTTGCATGTTTTTCACCTTTTTTTCTGAAAATGTAAGGCGATCTGATCCGGCTTTCACTTTTTTCTCTCAGAACAATTGCCGAAGGTCTGTGCAAGTGCAGACGGTGGAATGAGACAACGGAAGAGTTCAGGGCTCATCTGTAAAATCTCCCTTCTCTGGAGGATGTCCATCTGCCTAGTATCGCGTTGCAGAGAGCAGACAGTACTTTGTCAGGGATATTTCACTTAAAGTTAATAGTAAATGTGTGCTTGGTCAGCTAGAGCCTTACGGTTCAACCTGACATGCTTTTGCAGAACCCAAACCCTGGGGTGATCATAACTTTGTTGCGGTTGAATTTAATTTTAATGCTCTGTCATTTCTCATTAAGTTTGTTCACACCTGAGGATATTATACTTGCTTACCTTCACTGGAAATGAAGGGTTTGTTGTTTGTGTAGTGATTTTTATCGTTGTTCTGTATCAAGAGTCAATGTAATGTCAAAGTAATTGTGCTTATATAAATAGAGATTAGAGCGAATATCCATAACACAGCGCGTGGTTATCATATGATATTAAGATAATACTAAGTAAATATGAAGTGGTAAACATCTCTGATCTTGTGAGGAACTATGTACTTGAAGTTAAGTTGAAGTAAAATTTAGACAATTTCCTTGAGCTTTCTTTCTTTCTTTCTTTCTTTCTTTCTTTCTTTCTTTCTTTCTTTTATGCTTTAGTTAAAATGAACTAATATGTAATAAAAATAAAACAATACATTTTTGTGATAGTTTTTTTTTCCTGTATTATTTTAATGGGCACCTATCATGAAAAATTTACTTTTGGGAGCTCTTTGGACAGAAATGTGTGTAAATATAGTGTTTCCACAGTCATATTAGAGTTATATAAACACAACAAGTCTCTTTTTACAAATTTCTCAAGTTAAAATTAGGTTCAAATCTCACGATCTTAAGGCCCACCGCAACCTGACGTAGCCGATATTGTTACAGGCCTGTATTAACATGTCTTCGTAGTAACACATATATTCATCTGCACAAGACAGGATTTGCAAAGAAACTGGGATTAAAAGATATGTTCTAACTCCCTGTGATCAAACTGCACTTCAAGAAGCAGTAAGTGGTACTCTGTATTTTTTATAGCATTTTGAGCTATACTTATTGAGCTAGGTAATCCATAACCACTGGACCATTCACAACTATAAATGAGGATGCTTTAATCACACAACACATCACGTGGAGGTCGAGGAAAGTGGCTCTAGACTTGGCAACTGAGATGTGTTCCAACCACAGGGGGATCACACACCTCAGCCTCCCTGGAAAAGTTTATGTCACGGTAATGGAGAGAAAAACACAGTCAATAGTAGAACCTCAGATTTATGGCCATAGGTGAGAGTGGGAACATAGATTGACCAGAACATAGATTGTACCACAGTAGACTGGTACATTGACCACATTGCTGCTGCCGCTGCCCCAGTTCGTCTATCAATCTCACAGTCCATCCCTTCCTCACTCATGATCAAGGCCCCATGATACTTGAATTATCCAGATTTTCCTCTATATTACCCTGGCATAGAGTTTTCTGGGAAGACTGAGAATATAGGTGTAATCCACCTATAGTTGGAACACACTCTCCGGTGCTCTTCTTAATAATGGGGACCACCACCCCAATTTCCCTGTACTATCCCTGTCCTCCACCTCCCTTGGTGTGTCATCAAAGACAAGCCCACAACATCCAGAGACTTGAGGTACTTGTGGATTTCATCCATCCACTGCCTTGCCACTGCAGAGCTTGCAGACGACCTCTGTGACTTCAGTCTAGGTGATGGCCGAATCAACCCCTGCATCTCCCATTTCTGATTCCTAAATGGAAAGCATATCAGTGGCATTGATGAGATCCTTCTGAGATGAGAAGTATTTTTTCCACTGACCAAAAACATCTTCAGTCGAGGTCAGCTCCCCACTTCCACTTTTAACAGTGAAGAACTGCTTGCCTTTCTGAGATGTCAGACAGTTTACCAGAATCTCTTTGTGGCAGAATGATAGTCCTTCATCATGGTCTCCCTGAACTCTTCAGGCCCAGGTTTTTGCCTCTGTGACCACTCCAGGCTGCAACTAACTTGTCTTGTTGGTACTCATCAGCTGCCTTGGGGGTCTCACAAGCCAACCCAGCCTGGTAGGACTCTTTTTCCTTCGATCACCACCGGGTTTGTGGGTTGCAGCCACGACAGGCACCAAAGGCCTTACAGCCAAAGCTCCTTACAGTCATGTCAACAATGGAGTCAAAGAACATGGACCACTCAGTGTGAGTGTCTCCACCCTCCCTTGGGATCTGGATCCTGGATTTCCCAAGAGCTGGGAAAAAAGCTCTTTTGAAGGTGAGAGTTGAAAATCTCTCACATACAATTCAGTCAGACGTTCCCAACAGACACTCATAATATGTTTGGGCCCTCCAGATTGATCTGGGCTCCTCCTCTGCCAGTGGATCCAAATCACCACCAGTTTGTAAACAATTGACAGTCTCTTTATTTCAGTGTCTAAGACATATGGTCGAAGATCAGATGAAATGACCACAAAGTCAATCATCAACCTCCCACCTAAGGTGTCCTGGTGTGATGTGCACTTATAGACACCCTTATGCATAAACATAGTGTTTGTTATGGACAAATTGACTAGCACAGAAATCCAACTACATCACTCAGATTCAGATTTGGAAGGGCCATTCCTCCCAATCATGCCTCTGCAGGTATCACTGCCATTCCTCATGTAAACGTTGGAAACCCCTAGTAAAACGAATTAGTACCCAGCCAGAGTATCTTCAAGCACCCCTCCAAAGGACTCTAAGAAAGCTCTATTTTCCATTGGAAACTTTTATACCTGAGTAAAGAGTAAAGCGTCTGAGTCACAAAGACTACAAAAGGGTCACAAACAGTTCTGTTTTTAGACAATGACAGGATATAAAAGACACACTGCATATATCTGCATATCTGTAAGTTACTGTAACCACACATTAAAACCTGAACACACTAGACACTTAAGAGCTGCATGGCCAACTCTCTTGCACTGTGTGATGTGACAGACAACATGTTTTCCAGTGAAGTTCTGTTCACACAGCAGGACTTTACCAGAAAAAAAAATGTTGTGTGACTCCTAAAAATGTACAGGTGTGAGTTTGGTTAAAAAATGCAGTTGTCACTTTGATAAATTAGCAAAATGTGTGTGAACGTAGCCATGCTGATGATTTATACAGTATTGACATCTGTATTCTGCTGTTTTAGTTCAAGTAAATACAATTGCCTTAAAACACATTCACAGATTTTATATTACATAAAAATAGAAAAGAATAATTAGATTTTCTGGTCATTGCAAATCTTGACTCTCACAAAACTTGTTTGGCTTTTTTTCTCCCCCTTTGAGGAATATTTTCAGTTTGATGAATGTTCAGTTGGCCCAGAGTGTTCTTTAAATATGACCACATTTAAAAGGAGCGTGTCAAAAAGAGATTGATTTCTCTGCAGTTGACTTCAATCTGCTGTGTTTATTACCAGTACAACCCATTCCCAACACAGCCGCTGTGCAGGGACTCTCCTAGGTTTGGATAGGCTAAATGGCAGTACTCTGAACGTGAATAAAGCAGTGGTTACCATCATGATAAAATATAAGACTCTTTTGGCCAGAATGCAGGCAACATAGAAAGACAGCCATGACTCATTGCTACTGGAGCCAACCTGTCTGCAAAAGTGCTCAGAACCAGGACCCTGGGTCAGACGCCCCCCTCTGCCTTCTCCTCTGTCCCCCAGCTGCTGGCCCCTGACAGGACCACAAGCGGCCCCATACATGGGGGTGTTATATGGGCTGTTTGATCGGCCATAGTTTCATTTTTGTACGTGCTTGTGTGTGTGTAAAACGGAAAGTGGGTGTGAGAAGGATACCTGATGTTATTTGCCCCAATATAGCTTGTCTCCTGTTTTCTCTTTCTTCACCTATGTTTTTATAACAAAGGTATAATGATTTTTGCTACCCTTTTCTCTGGGGCTTTCTTTAGTGCAGCAGAAGAAGGGTGTTGGGTCACAAACCACCATGTCCAATGGAGCCATGAGTAATGTTTCTATTTTAAACCACAGCTATAAACAACATGCATATTTTCTTACAGTGAAAACAAATAGACCAAGTTGCTGAGAAGCCATTAGCTATCAATAAACACTAAGCTCCATTTTTTTTTTACTTTTAGCTGGAAGTCCTCCTGTGCAAGCAATAGATTTTTTTTTTTCCTTCACTGGAAAGCGGTCTGCCGTTTGATCAATTCTTCCTCAATCAAAATTATAAGAACCTGTTCCTCATCTAACACCATCTCCATCTGTTTGATTTGCCTAACCATAGAAATTTAGGCAGAAAGCAATATCAAATTCAGCCCAGTGTTTCTTACTTTAGGCCACATTCAAACTGCAATTAAATGTGGCCCAAATTTGGTTTATTAATTTCCTTTTCACACATTTTCTCATGACAATGTGAACAGCACAAACCACAATAAATTGAATATTTTCAATTAAATTTGAGATGTGGCATTAAATCCATTATACTTTAAGTCAGATGTTTTGAAATACGACTTCAGTCTGAACATTCATTGGAACTGAGATGACGTTTTCACATAAAGATTTGTCACAGTTCTATTATCGTGAGTCATGACACTATATCCAAAGAAACTCACATCTGAAATTGCCAATTGATTGGTTAAAATACCTTTATCTGCAAATGCTTGATCATTAATTGTATCTCATACAATCAATGTTTAAAACTCAAATCTTTTTTTTCTTTTCTGTGCGGAATTTTGCAGGACCACAACAGAATCTGATATAAGCCATTTTTATAACAACAATGTAAACAAAAGAATTCTGAGTATTAAATCGGTACTGAACACTAAGGCTTGCAGTTTGAACATATTGTTCAATTCTGTTGCAATGACAAGTGATAATAGATTCAAAGACAGGCAGTGCATTTGCATTTGCATCTTGTTTATTACATCAGATTTTTAAAATGTTTTATTTACCTTTTTGATTGCAGCATGTATTCACATACGCATCTAAACATCACTCAGCAGCCTGAATTGGTGTCTGTATGGTTTGTTATCAGTAGCTGCAAATGCTTCTAATTAAAGAAGGGAAAAAATATTTCATATGTTTGACTTGGGCCTCACAGTGGCGCAGTGGGTAGCACGTTCGCCTCACAGCAAGAAGGTCGCTGGTTCGAGCCTCGGCTGGGTCAGTTGGCGTTTCTGTGTGGAGTTTGCATGTTCTCCCTGTGTTGGCGTGGGTTTCCTCCGGGTGCTCCGGTTTCCCCCACAAGTCCAAAGACATGCGGTACAGGTGAAGTGGGTAAGCTAAAATTGTCCGTAGTGTATGTGTGTGAATGGGTGTGTATGGATGTTTCCCAGAGATGGGTTGCAGCTGGAAGGGCATCCGCTGCGTAAAACATATGCTGGATAAGTTGGCGGTTCATTCCGCTGTGGCGACCCCAGATTAATAAAGGGACTAAGCCGAAATGAAAATGAATGAATGAATGAATGTTTGACTTAACTTTTAGGTACAACAAACAACCACAATTTTCCTGCACTGCATGTTACTAGTCCTGTGTGCAACATGACATTTAAAGTTTTGTTCCGATTGGCCTGTTTTTCAGGATTTTACACTCATAGGATTTAACATGAGAATGAGGAAACAAGTGTTTGAGGCTAGGTATGTCATTTTTATGTACTGAACACATTATTCAGCAATGCCTGGGTATATCAAGATTTTTATTCCATGACACCTTTAAATAAATGCTTGAATTAAAAACGATTGCTAATATAAACGTGCACTTATCTGATTGGACTTTTGATTCAAAACCAGCTATGTTGATTACCACTAAATTTGAAGTTTTATTTTTTATCTTTGTAAACAAATACAAACAAACAAACAAACAAAAAACTGTAACAAACTCTTGGTTATTATGTTGTTGGCTTTTATGTAGGATTACCAAAATTCTGTTAAAGCCCTGAGCTAGTTATTCTGATAACCAAAACACATATTTCCATAACTGTTTATTATCATAACGATGAAAGTCATAAAAGCATGCATAAGAGAAGCTGCTTACACTTTCTGTTGAGAAGTACAACTTATTAAGGATCCTGAAGGTGGGACTCAAAATGTGGTTTTAGCCACTGTGTGCTAAAATCTTTTTCCCCTTTCTTTTTACTCTGCATTAAAAGTTCCAGGCTGGAAAATCTGAACATAATCCGAAAACATGAAAAGGAAATGAGTGTGAATGTGAGACGGTGAACAAACAGACTTGGTATATTTCCATAGGGCTCCGCAGTGCCGTGTGGAGCAACTGGGGCCGGGATGCATGTGTCAGAAATAATTAAGGCTCCATGTTTCAGTCCGTTGTGTCTGTCTGGCCTTCTGTAACAGAGCTGATAAAGCCATGCCTCTCCTGGTGTCCCTGATCATGACCCTTGACCCCTGCCTGACCTCTTTACTCCACATGCCCCTATCAGTTATTCAATATCTAGCCTATTCTGTGACTTCTGTTGGTCCCTGACCTTTTGTGCCACACAACCCTGATAAGCATCACTATTATGACAGCTTGATGACAGAGATACAACAGTACTTAGCAGAATATTTCAACATATTGATGGTCAGAAGTGCATGGTCTTGTGTTATCTTAAACGGACATACTGAATATACTTGATATACTCAAGCACATGGGTTATATTTTTGATCAAAAATACGCATTAACTTTTTGTGAACTATTTAATGATGGTTTCATATGGTTCTTTTTGAAAGTCTTTACTGTAATGCCTCTAAAATGTTGTGGCATAACTATCTAATAAGAACAATATTTTTCCTTGAATACATGTAAATATTATAGGAAAATGTATTTATTTATTTTAAGTAAAAACAAATCAATACTTATTTCTTATGTTATTGTTTTGGGGTACATGTTACATAGGGCATTTTTCAACTTGCCATTAGCTAGAATTACTTATATTGATATTTTAAGTAATTTCACTGTAAATTCACGAACAGAAGAACGAGTGAAAGAACAAACTCGCGTGTGTATGCACGTGTTGTGAATTAGATGGAAAGTTTTCGTGAGAAGTTCAAACGTAGGTATGAATACAAAAACGTACGCACTTATTAGTGACTGAGACCCAATGTATGTAAATTCATAAGACAATACTTGTCATTAATCAGTATCATTGGTATATCATTGTAATTCATGACATTTAGTTTAAAGTTATTTTGCTGTGTGTGCCAGTTGCTTTCAATGTCACACACACTATGCACCTGTGCACATATGGGCCTTTAGCTTCAAGTACATACTGTGCACTTTGAAACATACCAGTGTACATTGATTTCAGAAAATTGACAAGGACATAGGATACTAAACGTCTGCACAAACTCAGCACTGGCAAACATTTTGCTTATAAGCAACACTCTGAACTGTAATGCAGATGTCGCGAATTCGTCAACAGCACATTGCAGTGGCTGCTCATGCCATGTACCCCGTCAGCGAGGTTATTGCATCACTGAGTCCTGGAAGACCCATCATCCTCCTGGCTCTGGGAATAGAAGGGGCTTCCCTCTCACTGGCAACAAGCAACCTGATCAGCACGCATTATCACCTCATAATTACAGTCCTTTTGGACATATTAGCGTAGGCGTTGCGATCCGGTTTCAATGCGGAACCCAATTCCCCAACACATTCCCCACCTCTCCAGTTTTTTTACAGATGCCTTCTCAACAAACAAGCCTTGTATAAAAATATCCCCTGGCACTACTGGTTCTCTGATGCCATTGGCCGGAACACGCGGGTATGTGACGAGATGTAGCCAATGGGGGGAGATGTAGTGCAAAGCGTCTTATGTTACCTGAGCGGGGCACGATGATTTAGCATGGCGGTGGTATTTATATCAGCAGTGAAAGTGTCATGGCGAGAAGGTCAGAGGCTTGAGTAAACACATGAGTCTGCCATATCAGAGAGAAATCTTCTTGTTAAACGTGCAAGGCCTGTGCGAACACACATTTACAGAGAGCACATATGCTCCTAGCGCTTGTGGTTTTCTCATATCAGGAGGCCTGTCTGACTCGATGAGATCACTCAAGGAGAAATCGAGAGTTACATTTCCCCACTTCTTTATAGTACAATTTATGTCAATTGAAATTGAGTGGAACCAAATCAAATGTACTGAGTCTGCCTGAGGTGATAAAGTGCATATTTCCCCAGTGTAGTAATACTGTAGAGTTTCTTTCACACGTACAGTCTAACAAGTCACACATGCAAATCTCTGACCTGCAGAGTGGGAATAAAATAAAAACCATGAGAAATAGCAGGTTATCATCGAACTCTCTGTGGGGCTAGCATTTACTTTCCTAGTGCTTCCCTTGCGTATCAGTTTCAAATGACAACAGTGGTGTAATTGCACCATTCCTGAGTGCGATAGATGAAACCCTTATGTCTTCCCTTGGTTATATGAAAGAAAAAACGCTGTTTATTTTCTCCAGGCGGCTTCGTGCTGTCTCAAATGGAAACTATTACCTGCAGTCTTGTTGGGCCAAACAAATATCTATTAAAGCGGAATAATAAAACAAACGAACGAAGGCTGTGAACAAAATATTTAAGCCTTAAACACTAGTTCTGCACTCGAGATTTATGCAGCGCTGGATTCCAAAACAGACTTGAGCTTATAAAGCAGAGAAAGCCTGAATCTCTGCTGTGTGTGAACAGTCGCCTACTTTTAAATCTAATTGCTGCAGTCTATTTCCAAAAGCAGCAGATTTATTGTTGCTATTACCTATATTTTCAGGAATAAATCACAAGTGTGTTTTCAAGCTTTAATGAGTTAACTGTTTCCCTCACCCTCCTCCTCCAAGAGCTCATATCATTCCTTGGATGGCTTTCATAGTTGTCGAGTTAAACGAGTCGATCTTCCTTCAAGCTCTTGGACCCGATGCAACTGTGGGCCTCCAGGACACCTGTGTGGACCATATCAAATGTGCCACTCAGTCTGTCTAATAAACATAATACACATATACGCACACACTTAAGAGAAACTCGTTTTGGATGCAGCTTTCCTTCCAGCATTTTAGCCTGTCTAGAATATACTAGAATGTAATTTGACTTTGTTTTATTGTACTCAAGTATTGTGCAAAAGGCTCTGATTGAGGATCTTTTTCGTGTGAGGATCTCTGTGCAGCCCTAAAATACTGTTTAATTGTAATTTTTAAAACTTCAGAGTTCAGTTATTGTTTTACACATCCATACACTTGAACAGATAAATGCAATGTCAAAATGCCAAAACACACTCATTCATTCATTCATTTTCATTTCGGCTTAGTCCCTTTATTAATCTGGGGTCGCCACAGCGGAATGAATCGTCAACTGTGAGGCCCATTATTATTATTATTATTATTATTATTATTATTATTATTATTATTAT
>CAIGQW010000302.1:3387749-3400022 GCA_903798125.1 Danio choprae | reverse complement strand
TTATTATTATTATTATTATTATTATTATTATTATTATTATTATTATTGGAAGCACGGTGGCGCAGTGAGTAGCACAATCGCCTCACAGCAAGAAGGTCGCTGGTTCGAGCCTCGGCTGGGTCAGTTGGCGTTTCTGTGTGGAGTTTGCATGTTCTCCCTGTGTTGGCGTGGGTTTCCTCCGGGTGCTCCAGTTTCCCCCCCAATTCCAAAGACATGCAGTATAGGTGAATTGGGTAAGCTAAATTGTCTGTAGTGTATGATTGTGAATGAGTGTGTATGGATGTTTCCCAGAGATGGGTTGCAGCTGGAAGGGCATCCGCTGTGTAAAACATATGCTGGATAAGTTGGCGGTTCATTCCGCTGTGGCGACCCCAGATTAATAAAGGGACTAAGCCGAAATGAAAATGAATGAATGAATATTATTATTATTATTATTATTATTATTATTAATATTATTATTATTATTATTATTATTATTATTATTATTATTATTATTATTATTATTATTCATTTATTCATTCATTCATTCATTTTTATTTCGGCTTAATCCCTTTATTAATCTGGGGTCGCCACAGCGGAATGAACCGCCAACTTATCCAGCATATGTTTTACGCAGCGGATGCTCTTTCAGCTGCAACCCATCACTGGGAAACATCCACACACTCTCATTCACACACATACACTACGGACAATTTAGCTTACCCAATTCACCTATAGCGCATGTCTTTGGACTTGTGGGGGAAACCGGAGCACCCGGAGGAAACCCACGCAAACACGAAGAGAACATGCAAACTCCACACAGAAATGCCAACTGACCCAGCCGAGGCTCGAACCCGCGACCTTCTTGCTATGAGGCGAACGTGCAACCCACTGCACCACCGTGAGGCCCATTATTATTATTATTATTATTATTATTATTATTATTAATATTAGTGGCAGGATAACATTAATATTAATAGCTTAAACGTAATGATTTTCTTTCAAATATGAACTAGTTTTTTTGTTAATATATATATTTTTTATTGAAATAATCTTTGTTTCTTTTTAAAATTCACTTCATCCACTTGAAGATTATCATCAATCCTAAAATTATCCTACAATCAATATCAATATCAGTTTTATTTGATTTGAGAAAATAGACTAGTACCTTTGTAGCTGAAAGGCAGAGTGGGATGCAATCAGTTCACTTCCACCACAATGGTGATGTTGATTGTTCTGCTCATGTTTTAGTAGTTGCCCAAATGTTGTAACCACTCATCGGCTTCAGCCCCTAAAGAGGAGATGTAGAGTTTGCTGATGACTCTTCCTTCACTAATGCAAAATGTCATGATAGTCATCTGTATATTTAGCAATTATACTGAAACATATCTTTATTTGTGGTGGTAAAATGTACCATTTAACATGTACTTTGTAGGAAGATGAAGCTGTTTTTTTTTACAGGTGGACAATTCTCCATTCCCTAGTGAAAGCTCCTGTAAAAGAGTGCAACTAACTCATCTTAATGGAGTGTTATTTTTCTGTTCAGTCTCTCTTGGTAACATCATAACATTTTCCTTTCCCACCCACAAATGTAAGCCCTGTCGCTGACATGGTATTAGTCAAGGCTCGCTGTCAAAGTCCGGCTGTGCAACTTCAGCCGCAGGTCTTTGGCACCTGCCAATCAACGCAGCAGCACTGTCCCGCTCCAGCCACAACACTACATGCACAGCATCTGTCCAGCTGTTTTGGCCCCTTCCATTTCATCAATCCCACCCATTGCAAATGCTTTTATGAGCAAATTAATATATGTCCAGTCAGTTTGCTGAAATGTCTGATCTGCTTTTGCTTGGTCAGATAAAAAGTGTTTTATAGTCCACATGAACCGGAAGCTGCATCCGTGTTTTTTTGTTTTTGTTTGTTTTTTTTGTATTGTAACGCAGTTCCTAGAGAAACAAAATATTAAATGACAAAACAGTGTGTGTGGCCTGTTTTTTCTACTGCGAGCTCAATGGATGTAGTAAAGTAGGCATTTCATTCAGAAAGATTGGGAAAAGGGTTTGGGGAGAGTTATTACAACCTAACTAAAAATTCTGTTTGTTGTCAAAGCTGACAGTTGGAGGGGCGTGGTTAAATATGTTAGCCACGCCCTGTCAAGGTTGTAGGGTGGGGAAAGGAGCGAGGACTCAATTGCGAAACTAAAAATGGGTTTATTAATAAAAAATAAAACAAAAGGCAAAAACAAACTTGACTGGGCTGGCAGGAAAGAGCAGGGCTGGACACAACAGGACAAAGACATAATCGACCACGAACTGGCACAGGATATCAGACATGAGAATATAAGCAGAAATAATTAACACAAAGACAGGTGAACATAATAAACTAATAATGGGTTAACAAGGAGGGTGGGACTACACAATAGACAGGAGAGTGCATGACACAAAGAAACAACACAAGCCACGTGCTCACACAAAACGAGACTAGAACACGCAGCCAATGAGAGAACTCATTAACCATGTGTTCACATGAGACAAAGCATGCGGTAAACATGCACCATGTGCTAAACACAACATCAACAGAAGACTGAAGGCAAGACACAAGTACACGATAAATGAAAACACTCACCGTGCACTCACACATGCAACGTGCAGACTGAGACGCTGAGAATGAAACACCATGCTGCAGACAGAACGAACACTAACACCAGGACGAGAGAGCGCATCCAGACCACGTCTGGACCTCGCGTGCCCACATTAAGCGGGAGTGCACAATGCCCGAGTGCAACCAGGACGGCGCTCATATGACACACAATGACAGAAAATGAGTGCTTGACCCGAGAAAACTCGACTTGTATCTGGACTCTGCCACCAAAACATGAATTTACAAGACCGGAGTGGCAGAACCCTGACACACCCAATTCCTAAGAAATACATAATCTGACAATTTAACTTTAAAAAAAACAGGAAGTGCATTTTCAGATTTCAATTAAAGATGAGAAGGGCAAACTATTTTCTTTCTTAATGACATGCACAGATGAATTGTTCACCACAAAACAAGCAATGTAAGCTAACAAAATCATATGGTTAGTTTTGATTTCATGGGGACTTTACAAGCTTGGTGTTGACGATCAAATTAGCAGGCTGTTGAACATGCCCTGGTGTATTATTAATGATAAACGGCATTTGCTATTCATAAATTATAAAAGTTTTAGCATGTCATGATTTTGATTATATTTGAATGTAAAATGTATGTTGAGGCCTGGATGTACATTAATATTCCTTTTGCGCATGACTGTATCTGCACAGCTTTTAAGGTACACTCAAATGACTTTTGCTGCTTGTTCAAACTACTTATTTAAAATGAGTTCAAACAACACAATTCTTAAGGGGTTTTGGGGACAACTTAATTGTTTTATGTTCAATCCACATAAATGTATTTAAAAAAACTATTAAGTTAACTTAATTTGTGTTGGAACAACACAAAGGAAGTTTGTGGAGCCCATCATTTATTGTACAGTGTATATTCAACCACAAATGTGAATTGGTGTTTTGCATATACATTGTACCAACTGGACTCTTATGTGGCCCAAATGACACCCTAAACTCTTTCTGTCTACCACACTTTTGTGATGTAATGCTCAGACAGGTAGAGGTCTGCTGTGAAACTCACCTCAGTCCCAATTCCAAATGGTACAGTTTATGTGGTCTTATGGACTTACTGTGGCCTCTGAGTGCATCTGTCCATTGAGTCTATGAAACTGGCCCAATCTTAAATAGCACCCTAAGTGTAACAGAATAGCACATTCGCTGTTGGGCAGGAGTCTGCTTGGAGCTCGCTTCAGTGAGGGCTTGACAGTAGTGTGCATCAAGGGTTATTACATCCCCAAAGAGGATATTTTCAAGTCCCCTTCTGAAATGATGATTAATGGGTTACCCTACAGCCTCTTGGACTTTGCAGACACAGAGCTACAAGACTACAAGTGTGCTGAAAGTGTGCCATTTGGGCTTCATAGATGGTGTCCCATTCATCATTATAGCTTTCAAAAGGGTTCTTGAGAGTGCTCCCTTTGAAGCTGCTATGCACCCTTGAAGAGCACTTCTGTCAGATCTGCATTGAGGTAAAGCCAGAGCATGTCAGTCAAAGTGATATTATGTCATTAAGTCATGGAAATGGAAGATCTTAAAGGTTGTGACTGGGCATATCTAAAAGATAAATGGGACACTTTGTGGTCTTGTAGACTTATCATGCTTTTCAACTTCGTTTTTCCTAAGCAAAGCATATTTTAATGAGTTGTCAATGAAAGTACCACATTTTTAGAACACCACTAGCATGGCAAGGCATTGAGCGTCCGTTTTTTACATAAAGCACTAAGCACACACTGTTTTTTAACTGAGCTGGGGAAACGCTCACATCTGAGTACTTTTGGAGAGAGCTGGCATTTTCAGCTGTGCAGAAGCACTTCGGAGGACATGCGCTGGAAAATTTGAGCTGTATGTGGATGGTGTGTGTAAACGTCCATGGACCTTCATGAAAATAAAAAGTGCACCACACGAGAACAATCGTAGACCATTGAGGAATATGGACAGCAAAGTGTATTCTGGGCTTCAGAGTGACTACAGCACATAATACACAATTTGATTTGCTGTGTAAGTAATTCTAAATGACCTTTACAGTTTTGTTGTTAAAAAGTAGGACAACTAATGGAACATCTAAATGTTTATTATTAATATCAATGCTCACATTCATTTTAAATGCAACATTTTGAGCTCAAATAACTCTTTCCAGGGGACGGATGTAACGATAAAACACAGACCAAAATAAACTGTTCATTTGATAATACAGTTTTTCCACACATTGAGTAATTCAAAAGTCCTGAGGTTGGTTCAAGTGACAAGTTCAAGTTAAGTGTAAAGTTTGAAGTTCATCTGTGGGATACAAAAGTGCTAAAGCTGTTTTATTTTTCACATAGCGCTGAGTGGACACATGAGTATAATCACTCGGTGAGGCTATATATATATTACAGCGACCTGCGTATTCCATATTTTGTAGCTGCTCCCCCGTCGCTCACCTCTGGGTTGCAAATGTTCTTTTACTACTTAAATAGTTCCATCTCCTCCCCAAAACATCCCATATGGTCCCCCCATTGTTCCGACTACCCTACTCCCTGGTGTCATGCCTTGTCACTGTTATTATAGGCTTACACTCACAAGACGCTGTGATTTGTTGTCCTATCCTGGCTTTGAAGATCTAAAGAGTTGTGTAGCGTGAGATGAGGGGAGATGAAGATGAAGTCGACAGCCGTGGCCTTTCCCTCAAGCTTATATATGGCCGCACACATAAACACATGGCCAAGCATGACTATACACAAACTGCGAGTCAAGAGGCGTGGGTCAAGTTACGATTTCCCCTTTGTGTCTTTAAAAATCTGCAGATGACAATTACTGTGGATTTGATTAACTGAGAGGGCGGCGCAGATAGTCGGGCTTTTTTACGAAGGGCCGGCGGTTTGGGTTTCACTAGCTGTCATTTATACGGCCAGAGAAAGGCAGGGGGAGTCCCTTTACTGCCGAGCTGGGGCCTGGATCCAGACTTCAAACACTACACTCCAGCACAGCGCTCTACTTTATAATGCGCAGGGAAGGAGAGAACACTCATACGCTGCACTTAAAAATACTACATTAGGGGAGTTTAGAAGTGTAGTGTCTGAAGTCTAGCAGAATTGCTTAACTTGAAAGTTTCGATGTGTGATTTCTTGAGAGATGCGAATGTGAAAGTTTTTATCTCTGTCATTATGTGGGATAGGTTATGTACAGTAATGGACTGTAGAAGCTAACATGTTTAAACTTTTTTGAGCCTTTGGTTTTATAAAGGCTCTATATTTTATCCATCTTAAATTTTTAAAAATAATAATAATTTTATTTATTCAATTAATTAATTATATTTTTTGCGAGTGATTTAGGACTAGTGGTATGAATAATTTGAAACAATATTTTATATGTTTTTATTCTAATATATAAATTAATTTGTTAGTTAATTAATTAGTATTATTTTACAAAATTGAAAAAATATATTAGGGGTGGCGCAGTGGGTAGAGCTATCGCCTCACAACAAGAAGGTCGCTGGTTCGAGCCTCGGCTGGGTCAGTTGGCATTTCTGTGTGGAGTTTGCATGTTCTCCCCGTGTTAGCGTGGGTTTCCTCCGGGTGCTCTGGTTTCCCCCACAAGTCCAACGACATGCAGTATAGGTGAATTGAGTAGGCTAAATTGTCCGTAGTGTATGTGTGTGAATGAGAGTGTATGGGTGTTTCCCAGTGATGGGTTACAGCTGGAAGGGCATCCGCTGCATAAAACATGCTGGATAAGTTGGCGGTTCATTCCGCTGTGGCAACCCCTGATTAATAAAGGGACTAAGCCGAAAAGAAAATGAATGAATGAATGAAACATATATTGAATTAAGTGAAAAAAATGGATGATGATGATTATAATTCTTAATTATAATAATAACAACAACAACGATAATAATAATAATAAAAATAATAATAATAATAATAATAATAATATTATTATTATTATTATTATTATTATTATTATTATCTGCTCTGCTGATTACGATAATTATTATTATTATTAGCTATTGCTGTTATTATGTTTTCTGTATTATCCATGCTTCATAATGCTAAAGGTTTTTTTATTTTACAATATCATACACATAAAATTGAAAGTAGTAATATTGACATTAATAAAAAATAATAGTTTTATCAGTTTCTAATTAAATAAAAAAATGTATGATGATATTTACTATAAGCAATAATCATCATATTTATCGTCATACATTTATGCATTTTCAAAAAGGTTATTATGAACAAAAATCTTTTTTATGATTGATTATGATCAAGCTTATAATTATTATAAAAAAATATTCTTCTTCTCACATCCATCTCAATTAAAGGCGAATTATTTCTCTGTTTCCTTCTAATCAGCAAACAGCAAATCTAATCTCTTGACACAACCTCTTTTCTCCTCTTCTCACTAAAAACAAAACTCTCTTTTGCCAGACCGTCCATGACAAAGGCAGCCTGTAGTCGCTTGCGTTCGCTCATGAATGGTTTGGGCCCACTTGTTTTTACAAGCACTCGTGTCAATGGTCTAGTTTATTGAGACAGGTCTCTTGGCCTGCGAGGCGCTCAGCCGATGGCCGGCACGGATGAGTTACCCTTGTGTATAAATAGCGTCCTTCATTAAATCAGTTGTTCTCTTAATTGAACTTAAATAAAGAATGACTTATGCGGGCCAGCTGGTTTTAATAGAGTATAAGAGAAGCATTATTTCAGCTCACCAGGCCAATTGCGGGGTGTACTGGGTGTCATCAAATGTAAGAAGGTGAAAACCAGCTCAAGAGCCTAATGCATTCTGGGGTTTCAGTGGTTTATTTTCCTAACAATGAAATAAATGGTTTGGTAATTAAATTTTCGGCACTGGCTTTAGACCTAATGGGCATCTGTGACAAGTGTTAATGTATAGCGAAGAGGGTTTGACACGAAACACGCCGGCCTCGTTTATGAACACAACATGCCCTTACACACTTTTCTCTGCCGTCTTCCAAGCCTGCAAGCAATTTCTTTGCCGTGGAAGGCCAATCAAACTCTTCTGGCAGGGCACAGTCTGCATTAATCTACTAACCCAATGCACCGAGCTCACTGTGATACTTTTCTCCAGCCATCTTCTCTCTCTCTCTCTCTCTCTCTCTCTCTCTCTCTCTCTCTCTCTCCTCCCTGAGACAGGAATTCTTGAAGTGAGCCGTTGTTTGAAAGCGTTTTGTGGTCTCTGGCAGCAGCAGCTGATGGAAATTTGCTGAGTTGGAGCTCTGAAATGTTGCAGCTGTCTCAGAGGAGCTCGGCCACAGCGCTGGGTCTCTCTCTGCTTGGCCGCTGGTCAAACGGACGAAGAGCACTGATTGATTTCCTCCCACTTTCTCTTCAGTATTCTTAGTCATATTTTATATGCTACTCCGCTGTATTTGCAGTAGGGCTGAGCGATTAATCAAGGAAGATTTTCATGCGCATTTTGTCAGTGAAGTCGGTTCTAATAAACCTCAAGCATTGGCGTTTATGAAGCAGCATTTACTACACAGAGTTGTACTACACTGATAAGCTAGACAAAATCACGTTCAAAATCGAAATCTGTTGATAATGACATTGAGATAATTTTTCTGTGATAATGACAGCTGTTTGTGTAGCTTGTGAGCTACGGCTCGGTGTAGTAAATGCACTGTTAACAGTTTCTTGTAGAATCAACAGCAACTTACTGGCAGCAGTTCAGTAACTTACTGTAAATCAATTACAGAAAAAATACTGTAATTACATTTACAGCACGATTTATCTTGCTGTATTTACAATATGATATATCTTTACTGTAAAATATAGTCATTTTCACTGTGCAAATTTAAATTACAGTAACATACTGCATAACTGTCCTACAGTAAAATAAAGTTCATATTACAGTAAAATACTGTGTAATTTACAAAAATCACTAACAGTGCTGCGGCATGTGAAGATAACACATGTAATAATGTTTTTTCTCCAATCTCTCTTCATGACTTCAGCCGAGTGCCGAAATAAATGCTTCTATGAGATGATTTGCAGTCGTGTGATTATGAAATGAAATGAAAGCAGTTACATTTTCTGTATATAATTCAATGCTATGGGGATTTCTTGGGTTTCTTCTCATGGTTTCTGCACGAGAACGCCCTTTATCCTTTGGAGGAGATTTAATACTGATCACACAACCGTGCTTCCCTGACAAGATGTGCACGACAATCGCAGCTTTGCTCAATCTCGTTTGTGATTTCATTTAGATTATTCACCCAGCCCTAATTTGCAGTGTGTGTTTAAGTCAAATTTGGTTACAATAATTGTGATAAAACTAATATTGTGTCAATTTTCACTCCCTTCATACTAAACATTTAGTTTTCTTCAACAGAGGGCAACTGTTGGGTTAGGAGGTGGAGTTTTCTCCATGGCAATTTTCTCTATGGAAATTAGTTTAATAAAAGTAACTGATACACATTTAAAGACCTGTTGTGAGCCCTGAGATGTTAATTGATTGTGTATGCTATTGCAGATCCCAAATATTTGCTTACTTACTTTTAAAATGGTCCTATTTAATTGAAGTATTTGTTTAGAAAAAAAATGACATTACAAGTTATTTTGTACTGAAGAATCCATCAATCAGAGAGTGTTATTAAATACCAAAATAGATATTTAGCTGTGCCCACTTCAACAAAATTCTTTTACAAGTTTATATATATATATATGTGTGTGCTTATTTTACAATAAACTCAAAATATATATTATAGTTTTTCATTTGTGTCATTTAAAGAAGCTTTTTGTGGCATTGTAATTTTTTTACAGCTAGGTATACAGTCTAATAATGCAATTCAACTGCCTTGGTTTGATTCATGGTTTATAACACTTTAACACTGATTTAATTACAATAATAGGCGTAATCATGTTTATAGATTACGTAATAAATAGGCTTGACGCAGTAGGAATTTGGTGTGTCAATGGATTTTAATGGCCCACACATATTAGCAGTGTCTCCTTGATGCTTAATGTAATGTAATGTAATGTAATGTAATGTAATGTAATGTGTAAGTATGATGTCATTAACAGGCAATGTAATAACACAGATTGTGTCACTGGTTAAAATGACAGGTTCATTTGAATTTAACCATTTGAAATCATTTCGGATAAATGTTTACATAAGTAACTAAAATATGTAATGTGTGCCAATTTTAATGGAAAAATTGTGACGTTGTAAATTGTTACACTAAACAAAATAACTCTTATTGGTCACTCATAAACATGTTAAAGGCTGCACGATATATAATTTTAGGATTGACATTGCAATGTCAAGTTGGGATCATTATTGCTAAAGAGGCAGCACAGTTTGGAATGCATATAATTGGTGAATTAATTGCAAAGTTTAACCATATTTCAGATTAGTCCCTTATTCATCAGGGGTTGCCACAGCGGAATGAACCGCCAACTTATCCAGCATAAGTTTTACGCAGCGGATGCCCTTCCAGCTGCAACCCATCTCTGGGAAACACCCATACACTCTCACATTCACTCATACACTACGGCCAATTTAGTTCGTCCAATTCACCTGTACTGCATGTCTTTGGACTGTGGGGGAGAGTGGAGCACCCAGAGGAAACCCACGTCAACACGGGGAGAACATACAAACTCCACACAGAAATGCCAACTGGCCTAGCCGGGACTCGAACCAGTGACCTTCTTGCTGTGAGGCAACCACTAACCACTAAGCTACCGTGCCGCACACACCAAAGACTATCCAGTATTATTTATTATCCAGTAACATTTGATTATTCAATTTCTTAATATGGTTACACTGCCCAGTCAAGCATAAGCACTGTTGATTTCACTTGTACACTCAAAAAATGACTTTTGCTGCTTGTTCAAACTATTCCAACACAATTCTTAATTGTTTTAGGGGGACAACTTAATTGTTTTATGTTCAATCCACCTAAAAAAATTGTAAAAACAATTTAACTGAATTGATTTGTGTTGCGACAACATGAAGCAATTGTATGGAACCCAGCATTTGTTTTACATCTTTTCTCTTGCAATTGTTTTATTATGTTTTGTACAGATGAACTTTACTACAAATTTACTACAAGATCCTTCTAAAATAATGATTTTTTTCTCAAATAGAGCAAGTTATCTGGTGAATTTGTTTTCATATCTTAAAATAAATCAGAGAACAGCAAAATATCATAATGTCATGCAGCTATTTTAAAAAAATCACGCTTATGACGCTGATCAAAACAATCAGACCTATAATGCACTATACATTCTTTCATTTCTGATGAAGAGTTTGTGTGCTTGCAATGTCACACGCTACACAAAATCTTTTAGTTTAACTTTTTTTAAAAATACTTTTTGCCTTGATGTTGACTTTGTATTTGTCTTTATATAGTCGAGCACCCACTTGAACGTCTTGTGCGTGTTTTTGTGTGCATTTTTATTTAGTTTTTTGCATTTATGGAATCAGTTTTGTCTACCATGTAAAACAAGCAAAGCTATTACCTCATCTGTGGGTCAAAAAACCCCAAAAACCTTCCATCCCCTTCATTTGGTGGAAATTGAATAAGGTTGCATTACTTTAGTCCATGTTTACAGGACCTCCTAAGCCACAGGAGGAAACAGAGAGCCATTTCTTGACCATAACTCACTCCAGAGAGATTTAGAGTTCAGGAGGAGATGCTCCAAAACACTGTGCACTCATTTGTACATGTGTTGTGCTGCACCGAGAGGAAAGCAGCCACTTGTCGTCTGGAGAGCTTGAGTAATGCAATCCTTCACGGCCCTGCAGCAGCACTGCCACATACCTCACTAATAGCAGGTTGATTATCAACAAGACTGTCCTTTAACACATTCCCCACATCTGCTTTCTGTCTGAGCGTGGAGAGTGGATGCATGCAGACGTTCAGAACACTCGCACACACCACTTTCATTGTAAGAGTATGTAAAAACACCCCTGCTTCACAAATTATACACCGTTGAAAGCAAAATTATTAGCCTTCCTGTGAATTTTTCATTCTTTTTCAAATGTTTCCCCATGTTTAAAAGAGCAAGGCGTTTTTTACACTATTGTCTATAATATTTGTTAATTCTTTTTATTTTGGCCAAACTATTTTATTTTATTTTACATTTTGTGCATTAGATACATTTTAAAATGTAATATTTATGCTTTTCATTAAATAAAAAAAGAATCAATTTTAAGGTCAATATAATTAGCCACTCAGGAAATGATTATTTATTTCATTGGCTACAGGACAATCCACTGTTATCTAATAACGTAGCATCCCAGTTATGTCTGTAAATGTAACTGTACTTAAATAGTAGTATCTTGCAAAATAACCAAAAAAATGTTATGTACTGTCGTCATGGTAAAGACAAGAAAAATAGTTATTAGAAATGAGTTATTAAAACTATTATGTTTAAAAATGTGTTGAAAAAAACTCCCCGTTAAACAGCGCTTGGGAGATATTTTGAAAGGAATAAAAATTTTATTAAAGGACTAATAATTCTGACTCAAATGTTTATATGCATATTTAATGCATGTTTGATTGTGCACACATTTACTCTCAGACACTTTGATGTGCTTAAATTGAAGCATTTAGATGGTCTAGTGCTGCTTCTTTTTAAACACATTTACACACACACACACACACACACACACACACACACACACACACACAATGTTATATTGA